>CAKALG010038988.1:0-18278 GCA_916700815.1 Helicolenus hilgendorfi
GCCAGATGTAACACTAGAAATTCAATTTTTAAACAACAGATTTCAGACAGAGGTCAATAAAAGCATGTTTCTCATTTCTACAGGGATGAGTCTTAAAATTCGGAAATGACTCGGAAATGAGTTAAAACAATGTTTTTTTTAATGGGTTTTTGGTTAGATGCCTGAAATAAGGTGAATATATTTTAACATTTTGTTCTACGACATAAAATGCATCAATAAATATCCCACTCATGAATTCTGAACCTTTTACGTGTCTTAAAAAAGGCAGTGACAAGCGGTTAAATGAGACTACTAAACGTCAAATATCTTGTGTTTAGTTTAAAAAAGGTATCTGACAATCAATAAATATGTTATATTACACCAATGCAATCCATTTTGTGTTTACCAGTGTTATTATACAGTTTTCCAATAAACTATGTTTTGGTGGAATTTGGGAGACACACATTGTCCATCTGCTGAGACGCTGGTGTTGAAAGGTACCGGTTTGGGGGTTTGAAAATATGGTCACCCTAACTGTAGGTTTGCAGCTTACGTTAGAGCACACAATCACAGCGTTTAATCCATTCTTACACTTTTGCTCTTGTTTTTTGGCTTTTGAAAGGCTAAAGACTCTTTATATACCAAGTATCACTCTTACTGCAGCCCCATACACACCACAGATTACTATACTGTATTTTGGGACGGTCTAATATTTGGGTTGATGCTGAGAAGGAGAAAAGAAAGTTCTTAATCTTTTGTTTTGCCTCATTTGACTTCCTCACACTGATGTCATGCTCTTCTCATTTCCCTCTCTTCTAACGAAGCCTCATGTACCTTCTCCTGTCTCAAAGTTTCACTGGCTGGTTTCGCTTCATGTTGCTGTTTTGTCATAATAGCTGTTGAGCTGTCTGTCACGGTGAAAGGGTTAGGGGCCTCCGGGGGCCTGACGCTTCTGTCACGCTCTCAGGGTTGATGGTGTAGAATCAGACGTGGGGTTCGTACACTTCATCACACAAATTAATGTGCAGTCTTAGATGGTAACATCACTAAATGGTTGAATACTAAAAACACTGGATTGTTGTGGCAAAGAACAAAATCAGAACTGAGATCTATGTAAAGGATAATGTACAGCTAGCAGGTCATTGTTGTGAAATAAACCCCGACAGGGCGATGCGGCTGCCCGACATGGAGGGGTTTATTTCACAACAATGACCTGCTAGCTGTACATTATCCTATTAAATAAAAATATAATATCCTATTAAATAAGAAACCAGAGCCCGAGATCAGAACTGTAGGACAAACAGAACAGTCTGTTATACATAGCAGCTGTCTGCTATAAAGAAATAACAGACCGTAGAACGCAAGGTTTGACCAATCAGAATCGAGTATTCAACAAAACCGTGTAATAAAAAGACATAACTAACAATTGCTTGGACCGGCAAATTGCACTGACGTTAAGAAACCTTTTTTATGTAACTTAGTACTTTTCTGTTTTGTTTCAGCCAGAGGAGCTGAAACTTAATGTTATGCAGTTTTTGGGTTGCAATTAATGATTGTTTTTGTTAATCTGCAGTAAAATTAATCAGGTGGCCAGAAACATGACTTTAAATGAATGCTAGTTTTACTAATTTTACTCCGTATTTGCTGGTGGTGTAATTAGGTAATTGTTTGCTAGTACGTCGTGTACCATAAGAGCTTTACAAAATGATGATAGGTCAGTGTTGTGTTTACAGGTTGCTACACTACCCCCATGTGGCCAAAAAATCTAATCATTAACACTGCTATAACGCCCCATTCACACCAAGAGTGAAGCAAACTTTTCACACAGCGCAATCACACACAAAGTCAATGCAAAGAGGCGAATAGATGTGAATTTGCACGCGACGCTTTTGGTGCGAATGACGCAACGCGAACGTGCAAAATTTGCGTCATTCGCATATGCGCGTAAGTTGAAATATTTCAATTTGAGCGAGAAATTTGCGTGACGCTGTCATGAAAGCCTATCAGCGTTGAAATTCTCCTCCTGTCATCACTGATGTCCTGACGTTGTTGAATCAGAAATGGAGGAAAAAATATTGTAGCAGTCTGTGGGCACCCAGAGCTACAATAGTACATCATATCTGTATAAAAAGGATTTCTTCCATGGTTGATGGCGGAAATGGTGGAAAGAAAAGTTGTTGGTATCTATGAGATTAGAGATTAGATCCTAATGGCCAAAGTTGGCACCTTAGCAGCCTCTGCCATCAATGTATGAATGTGTGTGTGAATGGGTGAATGCTGACATGTAGTGTAAAGCGCTTTGAGTGGTCGGAAGACTAGAAAAGCGCTATATAAAAGCAAGTCCATTTACCATTTATGGAGACAAGCCTCTTCTCCTCTTTGGCGCATCAAGCGCGAATGAACACAAATGATACCGGCGGTCCAATGTGCACGAGTAAAGCGAGGTGAAAATTTGCTTCCCTCTTGGTGTGAATGCCAAATAAATCCCAGTTTAAATTAGTCACATTAATGAGATTTGTAAGGATAGGTGGGAATGTGTAGTGGGTTTTATGTGTATGTGCCGTTCAAAGTTAAATTTAGCCTTTGATTACTTTGCTTCCAAGAAGCTATATAGTTTTACTTCCAGAACACACAGTCAAAATGCACCATCAAAACTAGTTGCTCCGTGTCTGATACTTGCTAACACGTTCACCACGATAACTTTATAAGGTGATGATGTGTGAATGTTGTTTTCACAGCTTGTTGTGCTGCCAAGCGGCCGTAAAATCAATTAATGCTGGTTTGAATAACAACTGCGAGGTAGTCAAACAAATATCACATCCGTTTTCCCAACCTCATTTGTTACGCAATTTTACAAGATCTTTTTTCATTGAAAGGTACACAGGAACATAGGAGCATCTCTCCTGTACAATCTAATACAATCCAGCATAACAGCACTAGAATAAATTTACGGTCCGGTATTGTGTTTTTGTTCAGGCTGTCAGAGTCGTTTATTCAACTGAAAACCTTTACATCATTTTGAAAGCTGTAGTTTGGGGTGTTGTATTATACTGAATGGTGTTTCTAGTGTTTTAATCCACTGTGGGCTTTTTCAGCTGTACACTGATGTAAATGAAATCACTCAAAAAGTATATGTTGGTCAAAATAGTTGAAACTATAAAGTATATGAATGAATTTTCTTGTAATACAACTGAAATGGTCCATTCATTGGATTCCGTCGCCCATAATAATATCACATATTGCTACAAACCACAGTTCCTGAACCACAGAAAATAAAGTAATAACTTGTTTTATACAGAAGCACAATAGAATAGAAACACAATATAAAATCTATCTGCACAACACATTTCTTTCTTAATAAGCATGCATTGTCCAGATACTAGAGTGTCAGTTTCATAAAGCCTTTTCATCATTTCCTAAAAAAGTAATCTTTTTTGGTGGTTTTACTCAACAACCTCTTTCTTAGATCACAATAGAAAGGACAATATAAAAATGCATTTTCATTTAATTTAACTTGCACAACAAATCAGATCCTTTTTTCCAATACCAACATACTGTGTAGCAGGCTGTTCTCTAACTAAGTTGTTTCCAGTGAAGACGGATTTTTTTTTTTTTTAAAAGACATGTAAGCATGTAATAAGCGGAAATTGACACGTGCATCAAGTGTTGCTGGACATTTGTAGGAAAACACATGAAAAATGGGGAATAATTTTTAGTAAGATATCATAAAAAATGTTGTATGAGGATACGTTGCATACAGTAACATCCTGTTTCCAGATGTAGTGGTGGTAAGATACAAAACCTGATTTGCGTGTAATTTTTACGCCACGCAACAAAACTACGGTAACGGCCGCAGTTGGGTTTAGGCAACAAAACCATTAGTTAGGTTTCAGAAAAACATCATGGTTGGGCTTTTAATAAGTATGTAAACTAAGTAAAATACGTACGGAATCAACATAACAGAGGTATGGAAAACACGTCACTAACATAACTTCAAAATAACTCAACAACACTTTGGGACACGAACACCAGTCTCTAACACCTGTCTCCTGGTTGAAAGTCCTGTGTTTGTTTGACCCATGCACCTCCCCTCCTGCCCGCCCGCCACAAGCAGTCTTTCTCACTTTCTACTCTACGCCACTAGCTCTGAGCATTGCATATTTACACAGATGCATTTACATTACAGACAATTAACAACACAGACTACATGGCATACAAATGACTCGCCAAAAGCAAGAACATCGTTCTTATTGCACGCTAAATTACATTTATTTGCCATTGCGACTGAGCTGAGCAATATAGTTTAGGTGTAGGAAGCACAAATCTTGGGATTTTTCAGTCTTTTATGGAGTACAGTAATGTTAACCTGACCCTGTCAGATGGTTTGGTACACAGAACCATCTGAGAAGCCGTATTTCAAAAAAATACCCAGCAGGTGATTGGATGAACCATCTGTCAATCAAACTAACGAAAGCGAAACTAACTGAAGGCAAAAGCATCGCCTTCAGAACATCAGTGCTTTACTTATAGGGGACTTAACAGGATAAACACCAGCCTACTGCATAGGCAATTTAGCCAAACACGTTATGTTCTTTGGATTGACTGCAGCACAATAAAAACAAATGTTTTTGCTCATAGCACTTTTAGTATTATTTTATAGGTTTAGCCGAATATTAGTGCACCTGTACTGTACCCCACAGGTAGCCGGTATTTAAAAACTAATTTATTTCTCCTTTCCTCTGAAATTGTTACTCCCTTGATCCCCATAGTTTCCTTCCACTGTACCTACATTTAAGTACCATTAGGAAGTATTTTATTGGTTTCTTAATCACACAATGAAATTACACTGAAAATCGCGAGCTGTGTTACCAAATTGTTTTGTCCTGGGCTGATTAAATTCCTCCGGGGAAGATTATATTTCACATTATTTTATTATTAAACCAAATATACACACATGCATCTCTTTTAAGTGGAGTGACTTAGTGAAACGGTGTTATTATTCTCATATAGACGTGTGTGAGAATAACACAGATGAGGTCCAGTCAACAGTAGGGTGTGAAGTGTTTCATCTATTGCCTCTGGGTGAAGGAAGTGAGCTATTTTCTTTCTACTATAACCGTAACTACCCACGGGCTATGACAAGATAATGAGGAGGTCTACTTTAAATTGTATGCACTAATTAGATAGAGACGTTGTTGCACGCATGAAAGGATAAATTAAATACAAAATACCAATGCTTAAGGGGGCAAACCAAGGGTGTAATATGTATGCAGCGCTGCATAGGTTTATACTACGACGCCAACAGGGTAATGAAATCTGCCGCCATGTGTTATGACAGTGATTGAGGATGTTTTTCTTCTTTAAAAAAAGAAAAAAAAGTTCAGCCAAAGGGGACGAGAACCACTTTATATATAAAATAGCCCATTATAGAATGTGTAGAATCTCTTTTTTAGGTTGTAGATAGTATACTTTTGTGTCTGCCTATAAATCCCGTATTCATGAGCTGCCAGAAAATGTGTTAGTCACAGTGCACCTAGAACATATGGTGCCTTAGGCCCTCCATCGGTTCCAGAGTATATCACTCCCATTTCCTGCTGCTTCCTATATTTTGTGTTTTCACTTATACTGCCATTAACAATCCCCCGAGGAAACATGACCCACAAGAAGTACAATCAGGGCAGATGGGAGATGCGGGAAGGACAAACAGAATAACATCTTCATGACAAAAGACTAGGAGGCATAGAAAAGTGTGTCTAGCATTTCAAGTGTGTGTAAACCTGTGTTTTTTGTATGCAGCTGACAGATGATGAGGCTTTTGTACAACTTGGTGATCACGTTTCGTTAAAACTGAAGGCAGATTCAGATTTTCTTTCCCCCCACTTTGAAGACAACTGGGAAAGAGAGGTTTGCAATTTGAGGTTTGTTGTGACATTTCATCCTCTGATTATATTAGCGCCCTCTGCAAAGCAGCCGCTGCCTGGTCTGAAATGATGTTACCTAAGCTGACAAGAATTGATGCAATGACCTTACAGCTTGTCCACCAGTGGAAAATTGCTCCACGGTTTCACTGTGAAACATTGGGGATGGGAAAACAGTCAAGTGTCTCTGTTGCCACTATTGTTATCACTAATGTTGCATCAGTGGACCGACACTAGACTGCGGCACAGGAGATCAGAGGAGTTTTGGGTGAAAAATAGTACGGAAAAAATCTTTCTATATGCGGTATACAGTAAAGTATACAGTAGATTGAATTTTTGGGCATACAGCCAGACAACAAGTAGTTGTAATCACCTCATACACAGACACACACACTCTGGGGGCCATGTTCCATTATTCATCAACAGATGTGTCCTTTAAAATTAGCATATTTCATTTATCTGTTAGATGCAGTAATAAATATCCTGATATAGATTCATTTCTGTCACAAAATTACTTGATATTCATTAATCCGGATGCAGAGGTGCAAGTCTCGCCCAGAAAAAAAACAATGTCACAAAAAGAGTTTTGAAATGCAAATAGAAGTGGAACTTTTTCTGAAACATATAAATAATTCAAACAGATTAGAAAACAGGTGAGCTCCAACTTGTGGCTTACATTATTACCAGCTGCGACAGCGATGCTGGTATTGTTTTCACCTTGTGAGTCTGTGTGTGTGACATCATGGCGAAGTGTGGTCCTGGAGACACCGACTGTAGAGGGATCTAACACACAGAGGCGGTTTTGAGTACTTTGCCAGGTGTTTATATGTCTGTCTATGGACAGATTTTGTAGCATTGCAACCGTGTAAGATGCAGTCATGAAACTCTACAGATGTGTAGTTGAGATCAAAATACAGGAATGAGTTAGCATTTCAGCACTTCCAGTTCCCTCGTCTGGAAGTCAATGGGTTTTTGAATGGGTTTTTAGTTAGATGCCTGAAATAAGGCCTGTGTTTAACCAGGGCGATGCTAACTTCCTGGTTGGCCTACAAAAATACGTCATCCCTGCATCAGTCAGACTATGATGTGGGCAAGGGGGACTAAGGGGCCATTGGCATCCCCACTTTACACCCATGGCCCAATTTGGCATCATAAAACTTTACAGGTGTGTAGTTGCTATCAAAATGAAGTCGGAGTTCAAAGATTGGTGTTGTTAAAGCAAGGCGATGCAGGGAAGGGGTCATTGGCACCCCACTTCACGCCCCTGATCCAAATAGGCGTCTCAGCTGGTGTGATCCCATCGCAAGATGGACTCTAGTTTAAAGTTACTGCTAGATGTATAGAAAGTTAACTAGAATAAATATTTTAAAGAAATTGGTAGAAACTTAGTCGTGTTAATCAGCAGTTAACTGTGCAACTATGGACAGTAACTTTTGAACACATTCTTTCTCTTGCAGCAGTAAAAAGCAACCTATATATACAGTATATATATATGGTATAATGGAAGGAGCTATTCTGGTACTGGAAGTAAAAGTCTCATTAATTTTTCACGTGGACAATGTTACATGACTCATAGTTGGAGCACTTCTATGGCTTGGATTCAGCATGAAACTAGCTATCTGTCCTGCCATGTCATTGTCCCAAAATCCATATCAAGAGTTTCACGATCAAATGAGAAGCCATGTGTACTGTCGGCCGCAGTCTGAAGTAGTGAGTTGAATAGCGAATGGGATGTGAAACGATCACTTATGTGGTACAAAATATCAGCAAGTTCAGAGGGGCAGTGTAACTTACCGGTACTTCTTGCAGCTTGTGTGTTACAGTCACCACCCGGTGGTATTTTTGTAGCCAGCGCAGTCGTTTAGAACGGTGAACAGACAGGTTCACTGGAACTACTTAGTAGGTGTACATTATCAGAAACGAATGGACACACTGCAGAAATGGGAATCGAGTATTCACCCAGGCCATGGTATAATAATAATTAAAACTGGTACATATGATAATTGCATTATCTAATAATAGTAATATATATATTTTTTACAGATACAACCTTTGTCTAGTATAATCGATAGCTTATGGTAGCTAATTTAGGTTGATAATGCTGGGTAACTGACATTACTGAGTGTGTTCACTGACTTGACGATCAAAAATTACAAATAATTTCTGAAACAATTTCCTGAAGAGCACTATATCATTTGGTATTGATTATAGAGAAAACAGAGACAGTGTTATAAAAAAATACAAACGGTCAACAGGCAAACATGCAATTCAACATATATGAAGAATAATAATTAATGAATAATGAATAAAAGTATGCTTATTTTGGTTAAATGAAGAAATACCAACTGCTTTTAAACTCAACACAACTAGCTAAAGTAACTTTCAATATGTTCTCATAATTAATACCAAATATCATTGTTGTTTCTAGGAAACCTTTAAAAAAACAAAAAAAAATAACAAACCTTTTAATTGTTTCCACATCTAGAAAATAGCTGATCTGCATACTGTATGTATCAGCAGGTAGATTATGATCTTAATCTTAATTATTTCCACTTATGACAAGGCTTGTCTGTCATATGGTATATCAGCGTTGTACATGTCTGCGGTGAATTCTTTCCCGTGTGGAATTAATATTACAACAGGTGAGACGTGTTGGGAGAGTGACAAGAACGAGTCACCTTAATTTACAAGCTATCAGTAATGACCTGGGGGTCACTTATGGAAATCCCTCTATGTAAATAAGTTTTACAGATGGTGAATCATCCCCTGGTAGACCACCTCTTTGACAAGCTAATCCGCAGCCAAGCGTGTAATTAAGAACAGAGTCGGGTATGCTGGGAATGCGATGCATGTGTGTGACATGACAGTGAAGCAGCGGTCTGTGCCATCAGCGTAGAAACTAATCACCTGTCACTGGCTGTTACCGACCAAACAGTCGCTAATGCATCCCGTGAGCCAGGTTTGGATGAAGGTTGAGAGGAGGAGCATTACCAAGTGATGAACGGAGCATCATTAATAAATGATAAACACTGTCATATATGCACAGGATTTTTCATTTGCGTAAGACTGCGACAAACCGTGGATATGTGTTTCAAAATGTTGCATTAAAGCAGGAGGGAGTAGTCGAGGTTTGTAGCCTCAGGCATAAACCACCCTTTACAGTGGTGGATCCATAATACTGTATTCATATAACGTAATCATCACTTCAGTACAGCAGAAATGCCACACGTTTTACTGAGAGTCTAGTCAGCAGTCTGTGCTACATGATATTATTATAATGACCAGCTTCTCTTCTACCTTTCTACTGTGGTGGATAGATGAAACCACAGTCATACTGAAAGAAATAAGGTTAAATAAAGTTATTTTGACTTGGCAATGTGACAATGTTTACATTTTCGTCAATTTCTTACATTTGTTTTTTTAATGATTAGGTGTATAATAACTGAAATACAGGCACACTATCTTTAACGCGGCTATGATTTATATTTTTTATAATGTATGTAATGACAATGTGAAAACAACAAGTTCAGAATATCAATTTAAAGAGTGATACTATGTCAGTGTTGTGTTAACTTGTTTCTGCTGCCGCCAAGTGGCCAAAAAAGTTATTGCAGGCTTAAGAATTACTTTGCACTTGTCTAATTTCTACTTTTTCTCGCCTGGCCATAACAGTGCAGAGTATATAATAATATCTACTATTTGTCACAAGACAAACACACTATGCTAGCCAAAGTGACTTTATTTTGAAAATATCCTTGATACCCTTTGCAAATTCATATAAAACTAGAATTACCGCCTTGCAGTTGTATGCTTCTGCCAACCAGTCAAGTTTCCGTTTACATCCATGTCTGTCCAAAAAGTCATCACTTCCTCATTTTATCCTGTTAGACATTTGTGTGAAATTGAATTCTTGAATTCTTGCCAAAAACGTTTTTTGGAAGGTCAAAGTGACCTTGACCTTTGAGCACCAAAATTGAATCAGTTCATCCTTGTGTCCAAGTGGACATTTGTGCCAATTTTGATGAAATTTGTTTAAGGCGTTCCTAAGATATTACACGAATGGGACAGACGTGAGGTCACAGTGACCTTAGACCACCAAATTCTAATCAGTCCATCCTTGAGTCCAAGTGGACGTTTGTGCCAAATTTTAAGAAATGTTTGGAGTTTGAGTTCTGTTTTTTAAAGCAGCATTACCTTTTTTGGACACTTGGGGCAGTGCAACAAACTACAAACAAGTCACTAACATATTATCACCATATAGATTTGATATGGCAAACAGTTACATATTTATACATCCAGCAGACACAGAACAATATTAGCATTCATTTGGAGTCGTCTTCCTGGCCTCCTGACATAGTAAGTCCAATATTCGGCTCTTTTTGCTGTTTTGGTCTCCACCAACTACTGACAGAAATATCTGTTTTTTCAGCTGTTAAATACTTCACTGTGTTTACCAGCTAGTCGCTGACAGTGTCTGTCTGGGTTTGATGAGAGCTGTGAGAGTGAACCAAAACAGTAAAATTGGGGGTTGTAAAATCAAAACAATGAGCTGAAAGATGCTAAAATGTGGTCACATAGCTGCTTTAATAATACGTATGTTAATTTGACCCATTGTTAATATAAAAAAAATTGATTAGTGCAACTGTAAACAGTTGCCTACCAACATTTGCCACATGGACTGTCCTCAGTGCAGATTTAAAGCAGGTTAGTGTTTTTTTTTTTTTGGTTATTATATAGCTACCAATGATTGAATCCCCTTTCAAGGACACCCTTCATGTAAATTCACTGTGGACCCACTCCCACCAGGTTCCACATGGTAATGACTCTCTAACGCCCTATAGAAGGCAGAGATAACACATTCGATAGGAAGCCGTTCTTAAAGCTACAGCCCCTATGGCAATTGGCCACGACTGAAGTGAAAATGTGTCAGTGTTGGAGAGCAGCCCTGCATTCAGAGTGGAGTAGGTCAGTCTGAGAGAGGAAATGGAAACACTCTCCCAGGACTGCTCAAACCACTAGAAGGAGAAGTCCTGTAATATCCGGCCTCTGCCTGACTTGATCAAGAACTGATACCTATATCTCTCTATGGCTCGGCAAAGAGCTGAACCTTTATCAGGATTAGTACTGAAAAAACACCAATTACCAGCCAGGTTTTCATCCAATGTAGCACAAATGTTAACCAAACTTTCAGAAAATCTGGACAAAGTGGGTCAGTAGCAGTAAATTACAACCCATCAGTATATAAGGTAATTAACATTGGTCCCACCTTTACCAGCTGCAACATCAATGTAAATGACTTTTGGGCCATTCTGCATAATGAGTAATTCTACTTTTGGTACTTTTAACTATATTTAGATGCTAGTACTTTTGTACTTTTTCTTAAGTAAAATTTTGAATGCAGGACTTTTACTTGTAACAAAGTATTTCTACACTGTGGAATTGCTACTTTTACAAGATTTTAAAGATTTTTTAAAAGATCTGAGTACATCCTCCACCACTTTTCATTTGCCTCTTAATGTATCTTTGTTTACAACTCCTCCATCATCACAGGAATCCATCATGAGAAGACCTAGAAATGCTGGGCTAACTCGTATGGAACATTTGGAAAAGTGATAAATAAAATGATGTGAAACAAGAGAGAAAGAGAAGTGAGCATGTTCCCTCATTAAAGCAGCAGAAAACGGCCTCTGTTCCCCTGGTGCTCTCGTGCCTGCACCTCTTGAGTCCAGCTTTACTAAAGTCTCTCCTTTAACCTTCTTCCCATCCTTTCCAAGTTAATACACAGTTCCAGGTCAGCCTTGCCAGTGCATGGGAGGATTTCAGGGGGCTGTATTAAATCTCCTCTGGTGAATACCTGAGTGGATTTTGATTTTGATTTTGATTCTTGAGGCATCAGTCCCCCGGGGAACACAGTCCTCCAGCCTGAGCTCAGTTCCCTTTGAACTCTACTTAGATTTTCCAGCTAGGCCACTGGCCATAAGCAGATCCAATGCGTTGTTGAGGTGTAAGAGGACAGCAGGCTCCTGATGTATGGTTCATTAAAAAGATAAATTGTGCTGAGTGCATCCCTGGTGAGGATTGACCCTGTTGTATGTATTCAAGCCAATGCTTTCTCCACATTCACCGGCAGCAAGACACCATGTCAAGCATCCTAAAATAAGGGTTGTTTACCCAGATATGTCATAAACCCATACTTTTGAGATTCCAAGACAACTACATAAAGTCGCCCCGACAATACAAAGTACTGCACCATCAAGGTTTGTCAAAATCTTGACAAGTGGTGCTATATTTCTGTCCAAATCAAGTAAATCTAGGTTTATTTGAACGACACTTAATAGTACTGAAAGAGGGATCGGTGTAACAGGAGTGTCTGTTTGTGAATGAGGATTAAGGGCTCAAGTTTCAATTTCACATGGCACAAAACCAATACAAGGCGGTACACACACACACATAATGTGTAATAATTCTGTGGTAAAAAGCTAGAACTTGAATTGGATTAGTGATGCATTTTAAAGGGTAACTTTTTTATTTTTGTTCAACCATATTCCCCATGGTCCAAGTGACTAATGGGGACAACAATTTTTTAAAGTGGTCCAGTATTGAGTGATAACGCTGTAGCCGGCAGCCATTATGTTCACTAAAAGTGCTTGTTTTTGCCACTGACAGGCTCAGATTGTTATTATAAATGTCTGACAACATTATGGAAAGGACCCTACTGAGAAATAAAACGTCTTTCTTATCTCTCGCATGATCCGGTCTGTTTGTCATTGTGTTCAAATTCAATTCAAGGAGAGGTCTTGTTGTGAAATCGGAATATCTGTATACTCCGGCATAAATAAATACGGGCGGCCATCGAATTCAAAGACCTCATCCACATTGTTGAAATCATCTAAATATCTAAATTAATAATAATAATATTTTGGGATATGCAAAGTTATGTACCTGGGGAATATAAAGGATTATGTCACTGATAATGATAGATATTTAAACAAGATGAGAAGGCAAATGAGAAGGCAATAACAAGAAACTGGTATAAGACTGAATCCTGTACTATAGCACAATGGTTAGAAATTATGAGAGAGAATCATACTATGGAAAAAATAACTTTCCAGCTTAGAGTGAGAGAAAATGTTTTGGTCAGTAAATGGAATAAAAAAATTGATGATTTATGACAGTGGAAAATGCTTATGAATAACTGATGAATAAATTACAATATACTGGATTTGCAAACACCCTTCTTTGATAATGGACCCTTGCAACCATGCCTGTTCTGTCCTGTTTGTTTTTTTGTTTATTTTCTGTATTGTGTTTTCTTTTTCTATCTTTCTGATTGTAAAAAAGTTATTATACAGAGTACTTTTGGTTGTATGCACAAAGAAAAACTCAATGAAAATCAAAATGAATAAAAAAAAAGATAACACTTAGCTAAACTTTCTGTACCTCAACACAACAAACTCTGCCCGGGCGGCACTTGTGTTTCCACCATGGATATATTTCACTATTCCACCGTTGTCTTCCGGCAACACATCCCCTTGCCAGATTTCAGAACGAGACTTCTCCTTGAGACTTCTCTTCTTTCCATCATGTCAGACACTTATAATAACAATCAGACCCTGTCATGGCATAAACAAGAACCTTTAGTGGACGTAAATGATGGTGTCAGCTTGCCCCAATAGAACCATATTGCAGACTGTGAGCAGTTGCTGTCTACAGCGTTCTCCCTCAATACTGGACCAATTTCAAAAATTGCTGTCCCTTTTAGTCAGACACAAAATATGGGAAAATAGGGTTGAAAAATACAGACGTTTAAGTAGGGGAGATAGGACCAATGAGATGTCTTCTTTCCTCTCCCCTTTAAAAGCCCACTGTGACATGGCACTCTGACATTTTCATGATAAAGAGAGCGATAAGGAGACACAAAAGCTTCATCCAAGAGTATATTTAGGCTACTGTGTGTCCTTGTGAAAGAGGTAAGGAATTGCAGCGAGTGAAAAGATGAAATTAAACCAGTGTGAGAGCAGAAAATGGCGCAGAAAACGTGTGTTCCTGGGAAAGCCATTGCCTATATATTGCATGCACAAGAAATGTAAATATACTTGATGGCCGAAAACTAAAATAAGGCATAAAATAAAGATCAAAGCCCGTGTGTGGGAAGTAACACAAAATGCATTCTTTGTAGTTGTATCCAAGCTCAACAGGAGATCACGGACCATTATATGAGAGTGGATTCAGTAGAATAAAACATTCAAATCCAGAGTAAAACTGTTCTAAAAAATAATGTTAGACAGATGATTAATGGCTACAATTGTGTTTCACATTTTGGATCAAAGTGCTAAATTTAGACAGATGGATTTGTGGATTAAGCGTCCTGAAGTCCAATTGAAACAAATGTCACAAATAAGACTGAACATTACAACGAGTTTGTGTCCTAGATGTGAACAAAATGTTCCTTGTAGGGAGACATCAGAGCAGAACAGCAGGTTTAGGTTTGGAGTTGAGTAGTGACCTAGAAAGAGTGTCAGAAACATCATGGGAGTAATGATCAAAGATGGGTAAACTCAGTGTTTGAATTACGGGAGAGCCAGGGGGGGTTTAGCTCCCCAAAGAGAGACCTGAGCTCCCCAAGGGGCAAGAAAATCTAGAGTCTGGGGAGGTCTTGAAAAACTGAGATAACCAATAGCATACATAATGCTGCAATGAACGATACAAGAAATATAATGTATGTCAAAAAATCCTAATGTATTGTCATCTGTAATTTTAAGATGAGTATCCACGGTCGTATCTAGAAGAACCCACGAGTTGGGAAACTCTCACGAGATAGTTAAGGTTAGGCACCGACCTTGAATAGTTAAGGTTAGGCACCGACCTTGAATAGTTAAGGTTAGGCATTGACCTTGAATAGTTAAGGTTAGGCATTGACCTTGAATAGTTAAGGTTAGGCATTGACCTTGAATAGTTAAGGTTAGGCGACCTTGAATAGTTAAGGTTAGGAATTGACCTTGAATAGTTAAGGTTAGGCATTGACCTTGAATAGTTAAGGTTAGGCATTGACCTTGAATAGTTAAGGTTAGGCATTGACCTTGAATAGTTAAGTTTAGGCAATGACCTTGAATAGTTAAGGTTAGGATAGGTTGTCAGGCAGTGAGTCTCGCAAGAGTTTTTATAACTTTTTGCCAGATTTCACAATTTGCGGGTTACCCTCTAGACACGACCAGTATCCACTCTGTCTTTCAGCATGCAGTGAAGGCTTCGCTTTACTTCCCCATCACAAAACTCTGTGCAGCAGGTTTCTCCTTTGCGTCAGCCACAAAAACAAGATTTCAGAATAGAATCAATGTGGGAAACACCCTGCTGTATTGATTTTTACATGCAATGACAAATAAGTTATAAAACAAATTAGTTTAGAAACTAGAAACAGTCCTAAATTTCTGACCAAGTGGTGAAAAAAGGTGAAATATATTGCTAGTAGTAAAATGCTGCACTACAATTGTTCTTCCTGATGGCTCGAGGCAGCGTTTAACACTGGATAAGATCGACTCACACAGGTCAAAACATTTTAGCAGCTCTGACATAATGCCCTCACATTCTCCCTCAACATCAGGGTCTCTATTCATTTTTTATTCTGCTATGTTTTCTAGTTTCACACAGTTTCAGACTGTCAGTTGGCCAGGAAGTTAGCGAGAACAGCTTATTTTCTTTAATACTTAAAACATGTAAAACTCCTGCATTCAACACCCCACTTAAAGGAGCAGTATGTAGGATTTAGTGGCATATGGTGGTGTGGTTGCAGATTGCAACCAACTGAAAACCCGTCCGCTCATTCCTCCCTTTCCATACATGTCAGAGAACTATAGCCTTCAGGTAAGGCTCTCTCTTGCCAGTGTTTGGTTTGTCCGTTCTGGGCTACTGTAGAAACACAGATGTGCAACATGGCTGACTCCGTAAAGAGGACCTGCTATGTAGATATAAACGGCTCATTCTAAAGTAATGAAAAACAAAACGATTCTTAGTTTCAAGTGATTATACACTAATGAAAACATAGTTAATGAATATTGTATTCCATTTCTGCTAATAGATCCCCTGAAATGCTACACACTGGCCCTTTAAGTGAGTAAGTATCACAAGTGAAAGTACAAGTTGTTAACACAGATGTGTCAGTATGTAAGCAGCATGCTGTAGCTGGCCGAGGTGGAGCTAGTTTTAACTACTTCGTATACTGTTAGGTAGTTTAGCCCAGTGGTTCCCAAAGGGTCACAAGATAAATCCGAGAGGTCGTGACTCGAGAGATGATTAATGCGAGAGGTGGGATAAAGTTCTTTTATACAAATCTGTATTCATATTTTGGACTTGTCTCTAATCTTTGTTGTTGTTGTTTTTTTTTTTTGCAAATTTCTGGATATTTTATTTTTTGGCTTGGAGCAGTTTTTTAATGAGACCATCCCAGACATTTAGAGGAGAAAGGTCTCTTTAGGGGAACTGCTAATAACTCAGACATCTGTCAAAGGGCTCCTACTAGACACTGATTTTTATAAGAGGTCACAAGCTGAAAAACAACCACCGGTTTAATATTTAACAATGTATTGTATTTTATAAACCTATCTTTTGTTTTCTATGTAAAATCTTAATCTGTAGAGTAACCAGTAACTACAGCTGTCAGATAAATGTAGTGGAGTGAAAAGTACAATATTTTGAGAAAATGGAAATACAGCAGAAGCAGAGTGGGGGTTTACCTACTTTCAAGGTGCAAGGAGAAGGGAAAAAGACTCAAGAGGTCAAAACTCCAACAACACTTTTAGTATAAGTAGTATAAAGAAGCGCGTTTCGACTTGTGGTCTTCATCAGGGTTTGCAAGTGTTGCTGGAGTTTTGACCTCTTCAGAAAATGGAAAAAATCGTCAGTAAGTAAAGTACAAGTACCTCAAAACTGTACTTAAGTACAGCACTTGAGTAAATGTACTTACCTAAGCAAAATGTTTTCTCCAGGCTCCATTCAAGACTCTTAAGGCTCTGACACATCAAGGTGAGCGTCTGTCAGCCTAGTTTTTTCGGTGTGTCCCGCACCGTCTGCTCTAATCTGCCCGTGTCGGAAGCTTTTCAGCCGATTCAGCAGCGTGTTGAATCGGCTGCAGAGCTCGTCGCTGAGAGAAATCACTCTGATTGGCTGTTCAGCTTAAACGAATCAGTGCACGAGAAAAGAAACGGAAGTGAGGAAAGCAAGCAAACGGGTAAAGTCAAGGAGAACAACACAGAAGGCTCCTCTTATTTCTCCTCTTCATCTCATCTGATCATTCCCATAAAAAAATATTAAAACAACATGGCCATCTGGAATGAAGCGGTAAGTGAGAGTGGTGTGAAAATGGTCCGGCAGGCGTCGCTTTGTTTCATGTACGTATCATAACAACGGCTTGTATATCCGCAGTCCTCGGTCTTCCTGTTTCCCTTTTTGAATGACAAATACAGACTACCACCACATGCTGGTGTGGAGAGCAATTTCCTCTCACGCAGGCGAAGAACATACGTGCTAACTATCCGTCGGCTGTAGTCTTTGTGGTGTGTTCAAATGCAACTTGTCGGCCAAGAGAAAGTCGCATTGAGGCGACGCAACAGTCGGCCTCTATCACTGCTAATCCTTTGATGTCAGCTTGGTGTGTTTGGGTCTTTATCTATTTCTCTGTTTGGCCCCTTGGGTACACATCTACTCCGAGTGCCCCCTAATCATATCAGTCTTAATCCACTTACGTTAGTCAGCTGCAGATGCTCGGGTCTCTGCTCCAGAAGGAATACCTTTATCCAGCTATCCAGAGGTAAATCCTGTTTTTGGTTCTGGTATTGTTTGAAGGGAAACATACTTTCCTTTATGCCCCTCAGTTAGGCGACTGCGTGCTCTACCACACCTACTTTAGCTTACATCTCTTATCTGAGAGTTTACGTTGATTGCCCAGTTTCCTCAGGCTTGCAAACCACCTGGGCGGCATGGCTGACTTTCAATTATGTTTGTGGTTGCTGCTGTTTTTCAGCAAATTTACCTTTCTGATAGTTATTTACCACTCTGTGCTCTCTTGTGTAGCGACAATCATGCAAAATGAAACCATGGTGGCCTTTTTCTCTGCAAAACAAGCCTAGACAATGAACACATTTTTTTTCTGCTCACTCCGGTGGTGCTTCAGCTGCTCCTGAGACAGCCCCTGATGCCATCTTCAACATCATCATCATCGTCAGCCAAGAGGTCAATTCACTGCCTGGAGCTCGATCTTGCAATCAATTATGTGAGGAGAATAGAGAGAATAGAATGGAATGCCTTTATTGTCACTGTACAGAATATAACTTTTAAATAGCAATTAAAAGGGATAGTGTCTAACATTTCGGGGGATCTATTGGCAGA
>CAKALG010038989.1:0-24968 GCA_916700815.1 Helicolenus hilgendorfi
GTCCCTCAAGATGACCCGAGACTACATTTTCTGATCCACGCTCTGAAGAACAATATGTCCAGACCTGCACAGAGCCGGTTGGCCTACCTGTCTGGCCGGTCGCATTGTTGACATGCCGTGCTTTGTCACGGAGCCTGATTGATGCTTTCTCTTGCTTTACAGGCATTATGTCTTTGGAATAGAACTCTGTTTGTTCAGCACGTTTCTGTTGTCTGCATAGAGAGATTTTTACTTTTTATCTGTGGTTCTTATTTGTTATATTGTTTTAATATCATGTTTTCTCAATTAATGACTTCTTGGGATTTGATATTTTGGTTTATTAGGGGTCTTATCTTTTCTTTTTTAGGAGTGTTTCAGCCTTATGGTCCCTCTATTTTGTTTTCCCTCTTGCATACTGTCTGAATATGTTTAATACTCACTTTAAGAATAGGAAGAACTAAGGTCACAATATAATGCTTAATTATAACAGTTGATTATTTTACCCCAAGATTAATAATATCTCTCTCTCTCTCAGCAGTTAGCCAAGATATGAACTGACACACAAAGAATTTGCTTTTTAAAGCACTTGTGTCATGCATACTTTTGTACTGTAAAGGTGCAAGTATGCAAACAAAGCAGCACTCAGATATATGCAGTCATTCCAAAAACTGTCCACCGCTCATGTTGAAATGGTCCGTTTGTCATAGATCTTATACAGTAAGAAGTAAAGTACTGTAAACTATAAACAATGAAGCTTTGGGAAACTTGATTTTAAATATACAAAGTCAAAATATTCCTTAGTTTTTCATATAATATGAATTTGATGTATTTTTTTTTTTCTAACAAAGAAAGAAATCCAATTTTCACTGAAATTTCAAAATGTAGTTCAAATGTATTTCCAACTGTTTCCTGTCGCACCTTTGCAAAAAATGCATATTAGCCTTTTGATTTTGATTTGACATTATATAAGGGAAGTAAAATCCCTATTACATGCTGGGAAATTAAGCTGCACATTAAGTTAAAAAGGCTGAGAGGTCTGTTCATGTGCTTAAGCCATTTAAATGAAGACCGTTCAGGTTGGAACATATTAATATAATGTGTGGGAGAAGACTTTCCCCTTGTTCATCAGTTCATATTTTACTCGTCCTCGGTACCTCTTCTACTTCTACTGCCCAGTTTTTGCTATGCAGGAATCCTGGGGCTGGCCCTCTTTGTTTTATGACTTCGGTGAAGTCTCTATCAATCATTTATGGTCTTCGTTGTGGCAAAATGTGTTATTCCCTCACGCTCACACAGAACTTTTAATTATTTTTTAAATTTGCACACCCTGTGTGGCCTGATGTTGACATGAGCAAAGACCACAAAAAACAAGAACAGACCACATTTGTTGTTTTTTTGTCACTCATAACTTCCTGTTCTTCACAGCCACATTTTTTCTGTCTGTTGCCGTGTCATGCCTTCAGTTGAAATGCCATAACTGCCACATGAATCCACATATTTGTTATCAATATCTCGTCGCCTTCTGCCAGTTGTTTTCAGCTGTCTTGTCCGTATATAAAGGTACAGTGGTAGAATATGAGGGGAGGAGGTCTCCTGCGTAAAGGTGAAGGATCAACACTGCTCTTGCAATCAACAGTAGAAACTGTACAATCTCTTTTTTTTGTCAATAAAGCACAAATTGTGTACAGCGTCCTCCCTGTCGCTTTCATTTATGTGATCCATGCTTTCATCTGTGATCTGCTCAAGTGATTAATCTAAAATACTCTTCTTCTGACAGATTTGTTTTTTTTTTAAAGTCGGATAAAGAGAGTATTTACATCACAGAGCCTTCTGTTATCTAGCTTTTTTTTGCAGTAAGTGCTTAGTTTAACTGTGTTTGTATCATCACTTTGATCACCTTTCATTGTAAAAGGCTCAGTGGTTGGCATTTCATTATGACTTTGAATTTGTGGTTAAAAGCTGTTTAGCATTTATAGGCAAAAAGTACAGACAAATCTACACTTAACAACAGTCAGAGTGTACTTCATCTGTAAAACACCATGCAGTTCATAATCTTTAATGATGAAATAAAACAAAAAGCAACTGTGATTGTAACTGAAATGAACTGAGACCCAATAGGCCTTTTTCACAGCAGTTTCATTTTAGGAAAAACACAGGTGTTACTAATAACACTAATGATGTCTCAGTGTGACAGTGAGCCAGCATGCACAATAGCAGGACCCTGAAATCAAAGCAGCTGAAAGCAATTCAGCCATCATCATTAGCTTCATTATTTACACCTGTGCTTTCCCTACTGTGACATATCAAAATGTCTACTGTGGAAAAAGACAGACGGCAGACTCCAGTATCAGGACTAACAAAAGGAAAAAATAAGGTATGTCACCACAAGGAGGCACTACACACACACACACACACACAAATATTTGATCAGACACAAACCTGTGTTTCAGTTGTCAGATTTCCTGCCGTGTGCCTTAACAAGCTGAATGATGGCGGAGTTGTACCACACACAGTGTAGGAGACAATCAAAATGTTGCCTGAGTAAATGAAAATGTGAATTTTGCAACTGCTTTTCCTCTTCGTGTCACACAAATAACACATCGGCAGACTAAAGGGGGAATATGAGATGGAAAAACCTCCCAACACCTTTTGTAATGGTGTGGTGGGAACCATAATGTGCCACGATTACCCAGATTCTCTCAGAAACACAAAAGAGAGGAGAACTGAGCCATGTGTGTGAATCTTTAATGTCACACAGCAACCACTGAGATGGATTTTCAGGACGGCTAAAAGTATTAAAAGCTTATCGAGGCATGTGTTTCTTTTAAAGTTGGTAAACAGCGGAGAGTGACAAGACAGATGGAAGCAGAGAGAGAGAAAGACAGACTGTTGGACATGCATATCTTTGATTAGTCTGGCATTGATGAATGGCTGCCTCAGGCTGTTCCTATACAGCAGATTGAATATATGTACTACACACCTATACTGAAACATATTGGCTGGTCAGAAACCAACAAATCTCTCTTAAATCATTCAAGTGTACTTTAAACTACAGAACCACATAAAGGAATTAATCCAACAAGTTAAATACACTGTAAAACATTTTTTTAACTTTTTTTTTCAAGAAATTTTACATTTTTTGTCTGTATTTGAAAATGACAGAAAAAAATGTCAAAATTACATGTTTCATTTGTGATTTATATGTAAATGGTCTTAGATTTACAGTATTTTTTGTAATCACAATCGTAATTATGTGTATTTAAGCTTTTCTTGATCATGTTTAAAGATAATTATTCTGTTTTTTAGATGTTTATGACTCTATTTTAACAATTAATTTATGTTAGAAGAAAAGGATTTCATAGAATTCTAAAAATATTTCTTGTAAAAATACAGAATTTTTTTGCAAAACTTCTGAGAGTTAATGTAAATTTGGGCTTTTGCAACGTAAAATTCCATGTTCCATTTGTGATTTATATGTAAATGGTCTTAGATTTACGGTGTATGACTATTCTAACAATAAATATATGTTAAAAGTAAAATATTTCTTTTAATATTATAGTAAGAAAGGCTAATTATATAAAGATAATTATACATATATATTTTTTACAGTTTATTTATGTTAATTAACGGACAGTATTTTTCCGTTTTTTAACAGACATTTTCTGGCGCCCCTGCTGCCGGAAAATTTCCTTTATTTTACACTTTTCTTTTTTTACAGTGTACACCCAGAAAAAGTTTCTTACTTCAGGGTTAAAAACATTTCTCTTCAAAACAGTCTAACTTCTTAGCGTGTACTGTATGTGTGAGGGCAGTGGTGGAATGTAACCAAATACATTTACTCAAGTACTGTACTGAAGTAGACAAGACAATCACTCAAACCATCTTAATTTGGTACAATGATATAAACTGAGGTTGGATTTGCGCACAATTACATATGAACCTTTTTGACACGACATCTCAGTTTCTGTAGGATGGACATAAATATGTGCGACAGGTTTGACCCCTTTTGTGTCAGATCGAAACATCCTTTTTCAAGACACTGAACTCCTCGTACCTGCTTATTCATTGCAAGCCTCCGCGCTGCATAAAAGCATCTACCAGGTGTAAAACCTGTAGATGAAAAAAGCAGGAAGTCTGTTGGGTGCGTGTGATCGGCAGATAAGATAACCTCGCTTTGTGGATATTTGTACAAAGTTATGCCAGGCGAATCTATCTGAGAGACAGCAGCAAATTAAATCTACCAGCCGGAAAATCTCACAACTACTTTTGATCACTGAAGGGTGAAACTCTTGACAATGGTTATCCAGCTTTGGAAAAAGGGTTTTCTGACTTTCATAAGAAATTTCTCAAGAGACCGACATCCTTCAGTTGAGGTTCCTAAAAAAACATTAAGGGTAAAACTCGCTTGATTTGTTCTGAGTTTTCCTTATAAAATAGCAATATTTTCATGCAAACAGATTTTCAGGTATGAACTCTTTCTCAAAATGGGTGTAATATGCTGTAATAAACTCAAATCTAACACCAAAAAATACTTTAAAATAATTTGTTGAGACACCTGGTGGAGTCTCTAATTTATTATAATTGAATGACATGATGATTAATAGATGATTTCTCACATTATCTATTTCAGTGATCATACAAAAATACACAGAGGCCAATACTCTCTCCATCCATATGATAGATGTTCTGAATTATGAAAGGTGTCAATGTGGATGATTACTTTAAAGGTGCTACTGATTAACAGTCAGCCACTAGATGTCGTATTCTCCCTGCCTCGTTCTATTACATTTACTTTGTTTTCTCCACACTAACTGACGACGCAGAGGTACCACGTGATACCAATGTTGTTATATTATTGGCTTACAATAATTATTATTGGCTTGACAAACAAAACATTAATTTTGGACTCGTCAATTTAAAAAAAAAAGATTAATTCACAATTATATTTTTTTTCAGGAAAAGACATATTTTCATTTGTCACCCTTCTTAAGGCTTTGCGGATGTATTATTTTTTTTGTCTACATAAAATTTTTATCAATAAGACCTTTTAAAACAAAGAAACAGAAAACATCACACATTTTGTGCTTCATGAAATCAATATTTTATTGGTTATTCTCTCATGTTGAGGAGATGAAAGAATATCTAATACTGCTGAAAATCGTCTTAAATTTATGAGTGCTTTTGTTTGAACTAATTCTAGCAAAAATATCTTGGAGAGTGTCTTCATTATGACAGTAACACAGGTAGATGCAATGTTCAGGCAGGTATAGTTATCACCAAACAACTCATAAATGACAGTAATGGCTTTAAAGGGGACCTATTGGGCTTTTTCCCTTTCCTTTTCTTCCGTAACATGGTGATGTAACACATATACATAACACCTGCCTAGCAGCTAGTTTGGCACGCCCTCAAACAAAGCTAGTTAGAGCGGAGTCCGAAGAGTTTGGTTGAGATGATCATAACAGTGGGCCAGCTGACCAATCAGAGCAGACTGGGCTTGTTGGGAGGGCGGGGCAGGAGCTCAAACAGAGCGTTTCAGACAGACGGTGAAAAGAGGAGCTGCAGCACAGCCGTTATGAGAAAAGTAAAGCATTTTTCGAACATTAAAGCATTTAAACATGTTCTAGTAGTAATCCAAAATACAAGTATGAACTTTAAAATAAACGAAATAGGTCCTCTTTAACAGGGGCAGATATACTGTCTGAAAGTTTTCTTTCCAGCAGAGAGACAGATCGCTTACTTCTTCCCATGGAAACAGGCAAAGCAATCAAAGCATCCTAAAGCACCACTAGCTTTATGGGAATAATTCACACAGCTGGAGCACATCTTTTGACCAATTGGATTGCTTGTGTGAAACTATCTATCAAGGGCAGCTCTGACGGGTATTGACCGTTTTGGCTTCTCTGTAATAATTTCTGTATTTTCAGCATCTGCTGGATTAGGTCAGACGCTTTTTTTTAACCCCATTCCCGCAGGTATATTTCACAGAGATGTCAATATATTGAGCCGCGTGAGGAGACCTGGAGGTACAGCAGATAAAACAGTTGGGTTAAGGCCAGAGATTATCAAAGCACATGCCGTAGTGATCAGATCGTGTGGTCAGGCCCATTAGCTTCCTCCTCAATGGGAGAGATCAAGGGGAAGACTCACACTGACCAGTCCTGCGCAAGTATGTGAGTGTCTGGTGTGTAGGATACTGTTCTATACAGCTGGATGGAAACTGAAAGGTAGACATAGTATGGGACAGTGCGATGAAGTCGATTCAGCAATTGGACATCCATAAAAAAGTTTATTGTCTCTGGTCTCGCAAAAGATACTGTCACTGTTGAAATAACGTTTATGGTACAACAGGAAAGAAGCATGATAATTTGGCTTATGGAGACTCTGGGAAATTATATTTAGGGAAGGAAAGTAAATGAGTAGTTATCTTCCCTCATCAGCTCACATCAAGACGCCCTTCATTCCCAACTGATCCCATTTATCCAGTCAGCAGCCACCAGTAATACACTGTAAATGTGTGTGTCAGGAGGTTTTGAAAATCAGCAAATTGTCTTTTCAACCCTCGATTGATTACAAGAGCAAAACTTCAGTGCAATATGCTGGTGTTCCGGCACATCTTCACCCACTTGAAAGGTGCATAATAAAAGGGAAGGATAAAAACTCACTCCATCAACACTTGTAGTAATGAGAGACTGTTAGCCCCACAGGTCTGAAACGTGTCTCATAATTAAGTTTGTCTCGCTCAAGTGTTGCTGGAGTTTTTCAATATCATGTGTTATTGCACCCAGTGCAGCAGTGTTACATGAGTAACAGAGGATCCAACAGTCATGCTGCGTACATGTTGTGGCAAAGTTTATTCTCAGAAGTTCTCAGCTCAGAAGCTCAAAACATGCTGGCAATTAGGCCTAACTATCAACTCTGTCATGAAAATTTTCAAAATCAAACAGGCACTTGAACCAAAATATATTATTCTAGGTCTACCACCACCTGAAATCTCATCTCATTAGAAATAGACATACATGTACAGGAAACTACTACTAGTGGTTAAAACCGAATCCACCTTAATTTAACCACTGAAAATTAAATGAAATGGAAACAGCACTCTAGAAATGGAAAAAATAAACTGTAGAGTCAGATATCAAGAACAAGAATATTTACAGTGGTGGAATTAATGGATTTATTGCACCGTTTATTGCACTCCTGCAATGAAGTATAAAAAAGAAGAGCTCAGCTCAGTCTCCGAGTTTCCAACTCAACAGAAGTGTCTCAAAGTGGAGCATCAGCTTAAGACTATCTGCACTCACGTCTGAAGGCACATACCTCAACACCAACACTCAACAGGTCTAACCACATCTGCTGAAATAACCACATACGAACTGCAGGAACAAAGTGTCAAACACATATACCGGTTCTGGTGTCTATGAAACTGTTCCATGCTGAGAGGCTTGGGATGCCACAATGCCTCCTGAATGACAGGATGAATACTAAATCCAGGAGTGTGGGTGCTTTTGGTGGCTCAGAAAGTGCAAACATATGGAGGACGGGACCTGCCAAGATAAAAAATACATGAATAAATAAATAAATAAATAAAAGACTTGATAAATAAATGACACACGTTGATTGACAGCCACCTCATTTGCATGAGGCAGAAAATCATAAAGAAATGTAAACCGAAATGTGTAAAGAAATGTATAAAGAAAAGAATACAGAAATAAATAAGTTTGGGGAAATAAATAAGGGGTGAAATGCAAAGATAAATAAAAAATAAATAAATAATAATAATGCATTTAAAATAAAATATAAAATAATAAATGCAAAAATAAATAAATAAAAACTAAATGAAAAAAATACATGAATTTAAAAATGCATAAAAAATAAATACATAAATTAATAAAAGGGAAAATTAAACAGAAGAGTAAATAAACAAGGGAATTCATACAATGATAAATAAATAAAGAAGTAAATAAAAAACAGAAATATCAATTTATGTCGCATTTGATCAATTAATTAATGGCTAAATTTATTTTTAATATAATTTTTGCTGCACATTTACTTATTGAGTCATTTATTTATTCACTTTTTTTATTTTGGATTTTGGCATGTTCTGTCCTCCATATAAACACAGCATAGTGTAAAGAGTGGGATTTTAGGCGACAGGCCTTTGTAAAGGCAAAACAATGGAAGCTTTAGAAGTTTCTGTTTCTTGGATGCACTGGAATTCATTCAAGCTTTCAGACGTTTGGTAGCATTTCAGGCAGCACTGTGAGCTGAAGTTCATGGAAAATAGAAACATGAAAAGTGGTAGCGTCGTCCTTTACCTGTGTGAACCTGCAGAGTGCCTGGGTTACTTTTCCAGCTTCCTTTATATTTAATTTCCTGTCTGTGTGTTTCATGGCACAGAGTCTCCCAGGAACTACAAATAATAACCATTCCTCCATTCTGTTTTATCTCTCAGAGTTTTGTGTTGACAAAGCTTAACCGTCCTCGTTCTTTATCTCCTGCCCTGAGTGGAGCCTCTTTCTTTTCTCTGCGTTCAAAAAGGAAAATACGGAGGCTGTCATCTGTACGGTGTGGAGACGGGAGAGTTTCAGCAACAGGCCAGAGAGGCAGAGAGAGGATTAGATTAGATGGAGCAGAGGTATCCAATTAGAACAATGCATTGTGCTGCACGTACAGGACAGTAATATGAGAAGAGAAGCTTGAAAGTGTATGTATGGTGTGTGTATACTGTGTCCTTCATCACATGTCTCCCTCTCTCCTCATCATTCCTCCGTCCTTCTCAAGTTTGTTAAGACTTGTTGGTGCAGAGGGAAATGTTACACTTTGGCGGCCCCAAGTGGCAACTGGATAAAACTGTTTTTTTTTTTTTTTAAGTTTCCATTATCCACAAATAATATTATTTAAATAAACTGTGACCTCCTGGGATCTACAGAACTTTTCCTCACAATGACATAAACCTGTTGAGTTCCTGCAGGTCACTATACAACATCAGAATTTAATGCAAAACTGTGGGTCCTCAGTTAGAGGAGATGTTCATCTTGTTTGCAACCATAATATGTTTCAAACAAACATGTTTTTTTTTTTATTCCAAGGCTGCGGCTGGATTACTTCACAATCACTGTAAATTTTGTATGGTTAGATTAAATGCAAATTTGTTTTTGAAGAATGCACCATGTAAACTTTATTTACAGTAGCCGACTTCAAAAAAGAAGTTACAAAACCATGACATATAAAGTTATAAATTGTGAAAATGACTCCCACAGATAACTATCACCCAGCTTACTACCATGGAGCTCATTCTTTCAGTTTTCTGACTTGCATATTCTGCTCTAATCAACCTAGTTTCCAGCAGCAGTTTTCAGCAGAACAGCTCTGATAAATGCACTGTACCTAAATCGCAGAGTGACTAGTGACTGTTTTAAACATCTCAGAAATGAGAATCAGAAATACTTGTATACCTATATTGATCTCCTGAGGGAAATTGGGAATCTAGCAGCTAAAGAGACAAAAGAAACAATTGAAGTTCCAGTGTGTGACATCTGGCGGCATCTAGCGGTGAGATTGCAGATTACAACCTCTCCCGAGTGCCAAGTGTGTAGGAGAACTACAATGCAAGTGGCCCTCTCTAGAGCTGTTGTAAGAGTAGCGTAGGTCATTTTGAGAATAGCAGAGCCAGTGTGTAGAGTGTGTATGTAGGTGGGAAGTGAGTGGTGAAGCAAGAGAGAGAGAGAGAGAGCAGGGGCGAATGTGTTTCAGAATATCAAGTGAATGTACAGTGAAAGTTGCAGTTTGTGCATAAATAAATGCTGCAGCTCCTCAAACCAACAGAGGTTTCCCGTGTCTTGTCTCCTGGCATCTGAGTGGAGTGACGGCAGTGGTTAACTCCGGAGCGAGTAACGTTATCGTCTCCGGCCCAAGCAGGAAAAGTTGAAGCAGTGTCCCAGTGTCCACTCTGGGCTACTGTAGAAACATGGCTGCCGGCTCCACGAGGGGACTTGTAGAAATAAACGGCTCATTTTAATGTAACAAAACACAATGATTCTTATTTTCAGGTGATTATACACTAAAGAAAACATACTTGATAATGTTAAATTCAATTTCTGCCAATAGATCCCCCCTAAATGTTACACACTGGTCCTTTAATCACCCATCCCCTAATCTGGAAGTCTTGTGGAGGGGCACATCCCAACAAAAGGTCAGTAGACGCCTAGAGGTAATTTTTGCCTCCGGTGGTTGAATCCGGCCATTGGTTTCACACACTGGGCTCATAGACTTCTCTGAGTGAGCCAACAAAATAAAATCAGTTGCAAGAAAAATCATTACATTTTTCTCACAACAGACGTTTGAAGTGCACCTGTCCCTTCCAGCAATAGTCTCAAACCTGCAGTTTAAAGCGTTGATGACTCAATTTTTTCCCCCTATCAGATCCTTCATTATGCAGCCTGTTTTAAGTCCTCTTCAAAGTTCTTGTCACAATCTACCTCACACTGCCTTTTTCCTCTCTCTGCACTCTGAACATTTTATCAGCCCTTGTCATTTGTCTTTTTTATCTGTATCTTTTCTTCACTCGAGGGAGTTATTCTATCCATCAAACCGAGATCCGAAGACTCTCGCTTTTAAATCTTTGACTGTGACTGCCTTCCCCGCAGACGGTTTGGATCTGAGCATTTCATTTCTGTCTCATTTTGCCTCTCTGTCTCTTCCTCTTCCTCTCTTTTCTTTTCTTCTCTCTCTCATCATGCGTCGTACCTCTCAGCTCCGTCTCAGTCTTGTATACCCTCCCTCTCCATGCTGTTGCTACTTTGATCTTCCTCTCCCAGCCTCTGATAAGCAGCCTGTTTGGTGGGTATATAAGTGTATGTGTGGGTATTTTTAGGTATGTCTCCTTTGCATTAATTGGCCCTCCTGTATTTGGCTTGCTCTCTGCAGTATTTCTCGGCTTTGGAGGAAACATTCTCATCCTGTTATCCTCTGGCTATAAGAGATTTTTGCCTGGGGGCTTTTATTACACTGATCCCAGTTTTCTGACAGAGACAAGTCTTTTGCTGAATGTGAATTATTTTTAAGATTGTTCTGTGGGAAATTTGACATGTTGTTCTTAGATAATTAGCAGAATAGTTTAATAGTTCTCTGTAATTTATGCACATTATAGCTTACACTGATTTCTCTGTCCCGCCAGGTTTTAATTAGCGTGGATTTTGTGAAGAACCTGGTTGATTTTTTTACTAATTTATTTGTATTATTTTTTTAAATAATAAAAATGTTGTTTTCTTTTTACAATGTGATCCCCTAGAATAAAAGAACAAATATAAAACAACTTTGATGCAGCAGCTACTTCTCTACCAATAAATAGCACAGCATTACATGGACATTCAGCGTGTCATGAGGACACATTTTAGGCTTTTCGCACGTCATTTGTACGCCACACAACAAAACTACTGTAACACAGTTATGTTTAGGCAACAAAACCACTTAGTTAGGTTTAGGAAAAAACACCACCAAAAAAATCATGGTTGGACTCAAATTAGTACGCGAACTAAGTAAAATATGAATGAAAGCAACGTAACAAGAGTACGGAAAACATGTCACGTCTCATCACTAAAAAACACGTGACAAATGTCACTGATGTAACTTACAAAACAAAAACACCGGTCTCCTGGTTGAAAGTCTAGAAAGCGGTCTTTCTCTCTTTTTATTCTACGTCGTAAGCTCTGAGCATAGCATATTTACGTGGCTGCGTTTACGTTGCAGTCAGTACAGACAAACAACACAGTCTCACGGCAGTTCCTGAAATAGTCACGAAATTTGATCTATTTGCTTTTTGTACATTGACACAAATTTCCTTTTTTTGTGTGTACACGGCACGCAATTTGAAAGTGTAAAGTCGTGTTATTTGTACGCAGATTGAAGAGATCAGGTTGGTAATCCAAGAGAAAATACATTTCCCTCAAAATGTATTTTGGTTATGCAGTTTAGTGTTATGGGAACGTAATTTTGTAGGTGACAGGGTTGTTTTGCACATATACAAGGACACTCACGTATGCACATGTGCAAACATGAAAAAACACATCCCTGCCACCGGTTACGTGTTACATTCTATCCATTAACAGTTGGTGACAGTAACGCACTGAGACAAGTAGAAATGCACGAAAGCTTACAGTTTACTCCCAAGAGGCTGAACCCTTTTTATTTAAATTACCTTTCCTCTGATTCAGCTCCATTGTTCAGCTCGTACAATCGCACAGGATGTACAATCAGCTCGTACAATCCTCAAGATGTTCCTTTGACAAGTAAATTGACCCAAATTAGACTGACATCTGACCTACAGCCAACATAAGACCCTCAATAAATAGGCCATGGTGGACCCGCGGTGAGAAGAACGAAATAAAAGAATAAGCATACTGAGGGTTATGTTCCTTTAGCCCTCAGCAGTCTGTGATTCTGGATAATTAAGTACACCTACAAAGACCTTCAAAGACTTGAATGCTCAAAAGCACACAATGGCACACAGCTTCCTCCCTCACAATCTTTTCTTTTCCTCTCCTCAAAACCTCTCCTGGCGTAGGGGAAAGTGATCTGGCATTCAATGTCGGCGCTTTGGAAATCCTGATACACTGTTCATACAGACCATGCTTGGTTGGATTGAATTTGTTTCCTTTAGTTTTTTTTAAAGGTTTAAAGAGAGTTTGTTGTTTTTGAGAGGTAAGATCACCTTGTCTCTCAGGTGTGAACATTCAGCTATGAGGTTTGCAGACATTCACTTGGTGTTTGTTCATACCTTCCACTGAATGCGAAAGGCAAGACTGAGGGAAATTAATTAATGAACAAAACAATATTGAGTCACACAAAGTCACAGCCTTAAAAAATAAAGAAAACTGCATCCAAGGTTAAACCAAAAGCTGGTCCAACCTGATTTAGATATATTGGATCAATTGACCCCACTTTCAAATCATCATTTGTCACCTTAACAAAAACAACAAATGTCTTCCATAACTCATTGCTCTGACACGCTATGGATAATCCTTTCATTCAATCCATCTTCTAAGTTATTAGATGCTCTGAGGTATTTAAATATCCATAAATCGTTGCTACATTGATTTAAGTATAATAAGCCGTAAGCAAAAATGAATATCACAGTTTCTGTCCTTTTCCATCTTCTAACTCTGCGTTGCATGCTTTTCTTTTTAATTTTTACTGCTAGTATGTGTTTTTGCCAAAGTATTTATTGGTATTTATTGATTATGTTGCATTTTTTTCAGCACCACTTTGTACATTTGTGGAATATACTTCTTTATAATAATGCTTATTATAAATGAGGCTGAGGTAAGGAGAAAAACAAAGGGAGTTTCAATCTTCTGGTGGGTATCAGACTGACGCACACACACACACACACACACACACACACACACACACACACACACACACACACACACACACACACACACACACAGTGTCTGTTCTTTGTACAGCGTGCTGAACCCTCTCCTCGCCCTTTTGCTTCACTTTGATGAGGGCACTGTCGCTGCACAATAGAACAGAAGGTGCGGAGGATAAAGCTTTTCTGGAGCAGGAGAAAAGAGAGAAAGAAGGTGTGAATTGAGGCAGAGAGAGAGAGAGAGAGAGATAGAGAAAGATAGAGAGAGAGAGTGCTATTAATTTTCACTGTGCAAACTCATTTTTCACCTTTGACCCTTGTGTATCACTTTAAAAACGTTGCTCTGATGTCCTTAGAGGACAAAAAACTGTCATTAAATTATGTATTAATATTATTTTCCACTTTTACTGAGTTTATTTTTTTAACCAACTTCAGTAGAAACCAAACCGATCCCAGCTGACATTGGGCGAAGCCTGACACATAGAGATAGACAACCATTCATGCTCACATTCACACCTACGGCACATTTAGAGTCAACAATTCACCTAACCTGCATGTCGTTGGACTGTGGGAGGAAGCCGGAGAGCCCGGAGAAAACCCACGCTAACACGGGGAGAACACCCAGAAGGGCTCCAAGTCGGATTCCAACCTGCGACCCTCTTGCTGTGAGGTGACAGTGCTAACCACTGCATCACCAAGCAGCCTTTACACAGTTTATTATAGACTTGAGCTGAGGTTGAATGTCCAAAATAAAAAAAATAAAAAAAATGTATGCCATATGCATTGATCGAAAAATTAAGCCAAAAATGTCCCTCGTGATCCATAAGTGTTAAAAATTGGGACCAAAACTTAGACCTTTACAGCCACTGTTAGGCTGTAATATTTAGTGTAAAGAAAGCAAACTGTAAGACGGATCAAAGTTGTTTTTGATCCAGTGGTGGTGAAGTAAGTGTAAAAACTAAAGGGTCTCCTATGTGGTAATACACCGGTGACATTTCATGATGCCGAACAAAGATGTGAAAAATGAGCCAGAGAAATATAAGAAACTAAGTCTTTATTTGTTTGTTTCTGACCAGGCCACAAAAAAGTTATGCTATTATGCACATTATATAATAATAAACTATGCACATACATCATTCTGTGCAAGGTCAAACACTGAAGTGACAATAAGCAAAACACTGTGTGTGCACACATGCATTAACACCAACTTGCACACACGCCACGTCTGCCATTGCCTTTTTCCGCCCGTGAAGAGGCCTTAATTGAAATGCAGCGAGCGGTTTGGCACGAGAGCGACAGGCCTATTAGATATCGCTCTCTGTCAGCCGGGGTTAGCCGGCATTGCTTTATTGCTCTGCTAAAACCCAAACACTAAAACAACTGCCAGGCCCCGCTCTGGTCAAGGAAACCATTTCATCACCTTACGGCAGCCATATAGCAGGAGGAATTATGAGAGAGGTGTCGTGGCAGCCGGCAGCATGGGGAGAAAAGTGGGGGAGATGGGGATAAGTAGGGGTGAAGGAGGTGGTGTAATTTTCATAATGGAGGCGACGGCAACGCTGGAGCAGAAGGAGGGGCGAGCCTTTCGGCTGCAGTAAAGAGAGAAAATTAAGAATTTGAATTCTAAAATGAGGTTTTCATTATTTCACTAAATTAGGGTTTTGGATTTAAAGTGAAAGTTCTTACCCTTAATTATCTTTGGTTTCAAAATAGTAACAGAAGAGATGATAGTACTTTTAAAATATTAAACAGTGAACAGTGACGTTCTACGGGAATTGAGCTCTTTCTTCCCTTTTTAAAACTGTTGGAATCATATCCATGACTCGATCTGACTTTCACTTTTTTTCTAGATACTGTTTGTATAAATCATGCTTGAAAATGCAATGATACAACTATATAATAACAGCTTTTAAAAGCTTATTTTTGCTCTCTTGGGGGCAGAGGAATAAACCTTTGACCATAGAAAGCTATTATGTAGTGCTTATTTACACATACAGCAGACATGGGCTTTTAGAGAGGGCACTTTATAACTGTAAGTCCAATATTCACTCTCCTTTTCAGCTCTATTTTGGTCTCCATCAACTCTTGAGGAAAAATATCTGGCTCTTCTGCTGCAATGCTGAACTTTCTTCACCAGCTAGTCGCTGATTTTATGTGTCATTTGAGCGTTTTCACTAAAACGTGCGGCTGCTGCATCTGGAAATGAGGCTGATCAGAGTGCGCAGGCCAGAAATCCAAAACAATGAGCTGAAAGATGCAAAAAAAAATGTAAAAAAAATCTGTAGTGCTGACGGGAACTGCGGAATTGACACCTTTCACACCGCAGAGTCATTTGTTAATATTACAATAATGCAGCTCTCTCCTGACAGTCGCCTTTATGGAAGTGTTTAGCTGCAGTTTTGTTCATTATTTATGTTTTTAGAAATATTAACACAATAAACAACAATATTGACATGAACATACTGTAATGGGGGAAAACCATTGGAAACGCTCCGGTGACTCTCAGTGGCCTGATGTTCATAGAGATCAGCTAAAAGCCTCCCGCACATGAGCACAATTTATCAAGCTCCTTCCATTCACCCCCAAAGGGAAACATTTAGCAAGAGTCTGTGATGTGTGAAGAGGTGAAGAGGAAGCAGAGATGGATAAATCTATAATCACCCAAAGCAGTGGTTAGCCGACTCTATCGGAAAAACGATAGTGTGGCCAATTGGTTCCCTCTGCCGTAATGAAGCTCTGTCTGCTGCTTCATTTTTACTACTGGCCTTTGCTTCATTGAGGGGAAGAAATGCAGCTGAAAGACAAACTCCTCCAAATGACTCTGACTCAGTGTGTTTTTAACCTTCCAAGTGAGCGTTGAGTGTCTCTGCCTTTTCTGGCTGTTGAGGAGCAAGTCAAGTCTCAAGTCATTCAGGTCTAAAGCCAGGTCTCCCTAAAGATCGTTTTCTGATCAAAGTTGAGTTGTGTTCATTTTGTGTTTATGTAACCAAGAATAAATGTACTGGTCTGCCAAACTGTGAGGCCTACCTGACAGTTTTTCTGGGATTTTTGGTGCCTTCAAATGGGGTCGTATTTACCATGTTCACGGGATGAGTCCATATGAACGCCCCCCTCTTGTGGCATTCACGACGAGTGGAAAGTTTCTGAAAGCTCCAAGTTCACGAGTTGTGATGTGTTTGCTGGCATTGTCAGAAATAGCGGAGGCCATGGAAGTACATTTTTAGGTGCATAATAAGTTAATATATTGTAATTTTAGTCGTAAATTGTTGTACTTCGTAATTTTATTATTATTTATTATGCCTTTGCGTTTCCTACATTATGTTACCCACTTGCTAGATTGCTAAATTGTTAGCCTCTGTGGCTTCTAGATGTCGACAGTAACGTTAATATTGCTGTTGCTTAGCAGCGGTGTTTTCACGACTTAACGACCTGAACGCCACGCATATCGTGTACCACGACTTCCCATGTTGTAAACATGAGCTCGCGAGTTTCATTTGAAGGCACCGTTTTCCTCAAAGCCTGAGACTTTAGTTTTACATCCACACAGGTGTTTTCAATTCAATTGGCTGACTAGACCTCTTCTGTATGGACACGTACATGTCCCTCTCTTTCCTGCTCACTTTTGTTGAATCGTTCTTATGAATAGTAGAGTAGTATTTGCCTTTTATAGTTCTATTTCAACTTTATTCTCTTAACTCGGCCATGTTAACCATTTTAGTTACTTGTTAGCAGCATGCTAACATCCTAATTAGCACTAAACAAAAAGTGGCTGACAAATCAATATTTGATCAATTTAAAGTTTCAGTAGGCAGAACGTTTTTGGCATTATTGGGCAAAAATTCCAAAATAACCTTTCAGCATATTGTAATTCAAGTGTTCTGAGAGAAAACTAGACTTCTGCACCTCATCTCTGTTTTCAGGCTTTAGAAAACCTAGCCCGTGACGGGAGACTTTGGCCAATCACAGGCCATTTCAGAGAGAGAGCGTTCCTATTCAGCGTTCCTATTGGCTGTGCTCCGCCTGGTGGGCAGTGCTCGGTATTTCCTCCACTGATCTCAACATGGCTGCCGGGTCTCATTTTACAGCTAAACCGTACACTACAAGAAGTTTCTGAAAACATTTGAGGCGAGAAATAGTCATTACAGTAACAGAATATTGATTCATATTTGATCAGCGCTGCCTACTTTGACCGTTTGATCGGAGTTTCCGAGTGATTGACAGCTGCTCAGAGACGGCAGACTCCAGCTCGGCTCTGATTGGTTGTTTTCCTCCGGTCTGTGAAAACTTACAGATGCCATTAAGAGCACCAGAGAACACCGGAGAACACAGAGGCACATGATTTCTTTTTCAGATTACCTGTCTCATCATACACTACTGTTTTATAAGAATATTTTTTTATTTGCTCCATTTCAACCCACTGCAGCTCTAAAGCCTCTGTGAATACATTTGACAGATGAAAACTGCAGTAAACCTCCTCCATGATCTGTATTTCCAGTTTATTTTTAAGCTGATTTCTGATTCTCTGTGGATCCACAGGGTGACACCAGGCCAGTGCGGTATGTCGACTACAGAACAGCATCCCTGAGGTTTGGCAGTGCTGCGTGGACTCAGCGTCTCTCTGAAGGAAACCTGGACACTCAGGGTCAAAGCGAATCAAACCTGAGGAGTCACTGTCATGCTGCGACTGATGAAAGACTCCAACACCACACACACAACAGCATTACAACACACAGCAGTACACTGGGATGTTGCCAAAAATATCTTCTCTGTTACTGCTGCTGTGCACATTTAGTCTGGCTCTAAACATCCCATCTATCTTTGCGTCCTTAATTACCACATATCAGAAAATATATCAGAATTGAGTCGAGGCAATTCACTTCTGCACCATCCCCGATCGCACTGATTGTATGTGTGACTGCATCCTTAATCACAATGTGCTCTTAACTTGTGCTGTAAGATAAATTGCCTCTGGAAAGAAAGTTAATGTTTCTGTAATCTGCTCCCAGTCTCACACAGCCGCTCCAGGAATTAAATGTATTTTTGAATTACCATTGTCATTATATCACTGTCACTAATCTTATCTTTGGATTTTTTTTCCTTATAACCTTTTGCAGTATTTAACAAATAATTATCTTTGGACCTGACTGAGGTTTTGCATTGACCATGATTTTTTTAATAAGAAGATTATTCCCTTTCCATGTAATTACCTACTCCCTGACCCTTGGCGTAGCACAGCTCTAACATCACTATTATCATTCTGTCCAGCTTTCTCACTTCATCCACAGCCCCCAGAGGAAGAGCCTGCTCACAGTATTCCCTCGCTCGTCATCGGTTCATATCTTAGTAGCGTTGGATTCCTAAATAATCATCATTATAATGAAACTTTAAAATGAATAAATTAACTAATTTGCCCAGCCTGGTCTCACCAGGCACTACGTAACTTACATGCGTAACTCAATTTACGTAACAAACGTCCTTATTTCAACCTAAACCATGACCTTTTTCCTAGTTTTGTTGCCTAAAAATAACCAAATAGTTATGTTTGAATTCATATGCCAGCCATGTTTTTTGTTTAGCACAGAGGTCTAAACAGGTAAGTGAATACACCTGTGTAGGTGTGCAGAGAGTTGAAGGCAATTTGAACTAATACCGTCTCTCTTGACGCTCTCAAAAAGGTGTTTAAGTCCGGCTCAAAGATTGTAATAAAAGTGGGAGACCAGAGGAGTTTAAAAGTAGCAAAATGGCACATTTATTTAATAACTAACAATAGACGACAAAACAAATGTGGAAAGTCAGTAATCAGTTATGCATAGAGCATGTGTGGGTGTGTGGAGGGAAGAACAGAGAGAGCTCCGTGTCGAGGTCTTTATTTTATCTTTTGGTGCCTTCAAATGAAACTCGTGGGAAGTCGTGTACATGATGTGCTTGGCATTCAAGTGGTCAAGTCATGAGAACACCACTGCTAAGGCTATATTAACGCTACTGTCGGCGTCTAGAAGCCACAAAGGCTAACAATTTAGCAAGCAAGCAAGTGGGTAACATAATGCAGGAAATGCAAAGTTATAACGACAGAGGAACAAGATGAGACCGTTGGAAATACTAACATTGTCCTCAGACCTATTATAAAATTACGAAAAAAAACAACATAAGACTAAAATTACAATATATTCACTTTTTATGCACCAAAAAATGTAATTCCATGGCCTCCACTATTTCTGACAACGTCAACAAACACGTCTCAACTCATAAACTCTGAGCTTTCAGAAACTTTCTACTTACATGGTTGTGAATATCACATTAGGGGGGCATTCATATGGACTCTTGTCGTGAACATGGTAAACACGACACCATTTGAAGGCACCATTTACATCAGGGATAACCTTAGCAGGCCCAGGTGTGGCTCATTCAGCTGATGACGACCCAGAACCCAGAACCTGCAACACAAAGACGAGCCAGCAAACAGAACACAGGGACACACCGGTGATAGTGATGGATAACATCTATTGTGTTGGCCTCCCAAAGTTTGGATTTGTGCAAAAAAAACATTTACAACAATTCTGCAACAGCAGGAGAGAGAGAGGGCTGTATGCAGAAGATTGAGAAGATTTCAGACAGCTAAGATTGCAACTAGAAAGTTGAAAAAAAGACTTCAGAAGAGAGCGTTGAGTAGTTTTTTGGATATGGACGAAACCAAGTTACCATGAGGTAAGTAGTTTTGTAGTTTTTTCTGTGCTCACAAAGTAATTGTTTAACATTGTTAAAATCACAAATGTTTGTTTGTGATTACAAGTGCTGTATTGGATGTAGTATGAAAGTAAACCCCAGGAACACACTTCAGGTTGAAGGTAATGCTGAATGAGAGATTGAGTTACAGAAGCTGTTGGAACAGAGGCAGAGTCTGTGACTTCATGAATTTGGCTCCTTGTAGAAGTCAAAGTTTAACTTAATTGGTTTGGCAGAAAGGTAGTGGCGTCTTGGAAAAAAAAACACCAAAACAAACAGAACAAATGTGATTTGTTTCTTCAGTTCGTTTAGCAGAGGTTCACATGCTTTATCAGAAGTGCTGTTTGTGTGGAAACGGTTAATTTTGAATCAAACAATCTAATTCTTAAAGCTGCAGTTGGTAGAAATGGAGCAAATTAATTAATGATTAAAAAAGTTATTTTTATAAAATGGTAATATAAAAAAATCATGTGCCTCTGTGTCCTCCGTTAAGACGGCAAGATTTCACAGATTAGAGGAAAACAACCAATCAAAGCTGATCTGGAGTTCGCTGTCCATCTGCCGTCTCTGAGCAGCTGTCAATCACTCGTAAACGCCGATCAAACGGTGAAACTAGGCAGCGCTGATCAAATATGAATCAATATTCTGTTACTGTTATGACTATTTCTCGCCTCAAATGTTTTCAGAAACATCTTGTAAAATTAGAACGTTTGTGACTCGGCAGCCATGTTGAGAACAGTTGAAGAAATACCAAGCACCGCCCACCGGCCGGAGAACAGCCAATAGGAACGCTCTCTCTGAAATGACCTGTGATTGGCAAACGTCTCCCGTCATGGGCTAGATTTTTTAAAGCCTGAAAACAGAGCTATGAGGAGGAGCAGAAGTGTAGTTTTCCCTCAGAACACTTGGATTACAACATGCTGAAAGGTTATTATGGAATTTGTTGCCCAATGATGGCAAAAACATTCTGCCACCTGAAGCTTTAATTGTAATTCACCAGAGTGGAAAATACAGTTACAGTAATTAAAAATGATCGCTAGCTCCACTAGATTCCTAATACTTAGGTGATAAATCTCATCAAGCCACATGTGGTATCAAAACCCCCTGTAATGTTCCAACATGTTCTCTCCTGGATGAAAGCCTTGTTTGTTAGCAGTTATGTTCATGTTAGCAGGGCAGAACCAGGCCATGGACTGACACTGGTTAAACGTTGAGGCACTGATATTGAAGAACTGAATGCTCTACAACTCGTTCTCATTGATCTGAGTGCAGTTGACCTCACAGTCGCTTTGCAATCCTGTTAAGAAGCAACTTAAGTGCCAGCTGCACCCGAAGCTCTCCTCTCGTCTTTTATCCTTCTAGGGTGGGCTACAGATGCTGTAATATGTTAAGTGAGTGGATAAAGAGAAGATAGGAAATTAAAGGGAAGAAGATGAAAGAATGGGATAGTTGAGTAGAGAGGTAAATATGCTACAGAATGCATAAGATACTAATGTAGGATAATGCAGATTATCCATTTACAGAGCGGAAACAAGAAGGAAGTGAATTGTATTTTCATGGCTTGATGTCAGCTGATACTACTCACAGTTCGGAACACGATGAAAATGTTATTAAGCTATAGATCAGCTTGCGTATTTCATTAAAAAAGAGTAAATGCTTCTGTGAAGCACTTATCAAACCAAAGAAACAAAATTAAGAAATAAACCAAATTTAAAGCTCCACAAGACAAGAATTGTATTCAAAATTAGCCCTCAGTGAGGCTGCTGCAGATAATACACACATCAGCAAGTTCATGTTAAACACAGTTAATTTCACTTATTTTTTACTGTCAGCGGTTGAAACGTCGGTGTTTAAAAAAACAGCCCAGTATTTCCAGGAATTGTGTCCATATTGGGACGACTCTGCACCTCACGGTCATAGTGTGCCCTGCATGTATATGTAGCGAGGTGGAATGTAAAGGTGCACAGGTCAGTATGGTGGATAGACATGTAGTCTGTCAGATCTTTATACGGAAGACTAGAGTTTGCATTCTGCACTGATGTGAAATTAGTGACATTTTTATTGACCATAACAAGGTTCTTTCCCGAACCTTAACCATACCTAAAGCCTCGGTTATACTTTCCCAGACCATTCTCATTCCCAGGGCGTCAAATATTGAGGCTTTTTTCACGGCCGTCGGTGTGTGATTCCACCGCACCAGGCACTCTTTAGTGCCGGTAGTGACGTAGTTCAAAGAGCGAAAGACACACACAGGGCAGGCGGGAGAGGAGGTGGATGGGTCCAACAAACACAAAGCATGAGAAAAGAATGGGATCGCGGATACAAGCGGCCAGAATTTGTTTCCTTCGTAGTGCCTGCTGCCCCCGCGATCCGGATAAGCGGTAGAAAATGGGTGGATGCATTTCTTTCCTAAACCTAACTATAGTGGTTTTGATTCCAAAAATAAAGTGACGTTGAGGGTTGTGACACTGAGGGGCGTGACACCGATGGGGTTGATAAAAATGCGTATTATCCCAAATCTCAAGAAAATTACACTGTTTCAAACATAAAAATATAAAATTGAGGTGAAAATCAGTTTAGACCAGCTATTTTTAACAGTTACTTGACAAGGTCGTAGTTTCATAGCTGAAAGTCTAAAAACAAGAAGACAGCTCTTTGCTACCTGCTTTTGAGACTTCTATGTATTTAGCCATTAGTGAACTCCAGTTCTCCAGATGACCTCCATTATTGTGCCAGCTGTGGTTGCTGGGAGACCTGTAAAAAGCCACTCCAGTGAAGCTGGTGTCAGATAGAGGGTACGCCACTCCCCCTGAGATTTAAACCACTTCTGGGTTCCACTTTAACACGGCAGCTGTTGCGGTGGCATCACGTGCAGCGCCACTATCGCTTTCGACTGGCGACCGACAGATGCTAAGAAAAATAAACAGTGGGAGGGAGGGGGAGGACATTTTGTGAGCTGTGTGAAGGCGGTCACCTGAGGCAGATCAGACGCAGGAATGGAGCCAGGCATTAGCTTCATGAGGACAGGTATATTAGAGGTAAATGGCAGCCTGTAAATGCGTTAAGACAGTGGCTTAAAATCGAGCCATTAATGTGTTACTGCTTATTAGAGCCGCCATGTGTTCCAGCCTCAGGGACCAGGGGCTCACATGCACCGCGTGGTTTTACACTGTCAGCTATTTTTTGTAAATGTGAGGATAGTTTCAATGCCGGGGGGAAACACAAATATTACCTCCTTCAGTGGCTGAAACCTGATGCTGGTGGTCAAGGAAAGAAATATCCCAAATTAGCCACTGCATCTAAAATATCAAAATTCATTGTTCCTCTATTTTCAGGCAAATGGCAAAGACCCTGGAATATGTACATTAATATACAGTATAACACGCACATGTTGCACATCTTTTTTAAATTTGAGTGTGTTTACCTAAAAAACATTTTTTCAGACTTTTTTTTCTGACATTTTTTCAGACTTTTTTTCTGACATTTTTTCAGACAATTTTTTCGAATTTTTTTTTCAGACATTTTTCTGACTTTTTTTTCGGACATTTTGTCAGACTTTTTTTTCGGACATTTTTTCAGATCTTTTTTTCGGACATTTTTTGAGATCTTTTTTTTCAGACATTTTTCAGACTTTTTTTTTCGGACATTTTTTTCAGATCTTTTTTTTCAGACATTTTTCAGACATCTTTTTCGGATATTTTTTCTGACTTTTTTTCTGACTTTTTTTCTGACATTTCTTTAGATCTTTTTTTCAGACATTTTTTTGGGACATTTTTTTCAGATCTTTTTTTTCAGACATTTTTTTTTAAACTTTTTTTCAGACATTTTTTCAGATCTTTTTTTTCAGACATTTTTCAGACTTTTTTTTCGGACATTTTTTCAGACTTTTTTCTTGTTTGTGTCTGTCTCTCCTATCAGGCGGTTATGATCTGGTGTTTGGAGTGGGTGATGCCAAGGACTCAGGGGGGCTTTGTTTTCACTTTGTGAACTTTGTGCTGATCACAGCAGCCTGCAGAGAAACAATGTTTAAAACAAAATCCAAAAGTTGTTTGTTAACAGGAACAAGCTGGAGACCTGAATGACCAAGAAAGCTAATGAGAGACCATTATATGAGCTAATTAACTCAATAAAACTTTTGAAATAACCTCACAAGGAGGAACTTCATCACCACCTACGCTTGAGTCTTAGTTGTAGCCTGTGTGTTTGTGAAGGGCCAGATTTACCTCTGAAAGCCCAAGGCAAATTTGTGTCTTTCATCTAATTTGCTCACACAGTTGTGAATGTAATTGGGGCCTGATCTGCCCCCCAGGTGCTCTGTGCATGTGAAGGTGACCTCAGTGGGAACAGTTCAGTGGTGGGATTTATATGAGCTCACCAAGCTCAGACATCATTATGTGTTGATGCTGCACAGACGGGCTAATTAATGAATGTTTACACGGGCTGCACTTCAACTCCACCTGAGAACAACCGTCTTTTACTTAAAGGAACTCAATGTAAGAGTCAGAAATTGCTTGTTAACAGTAACACCTGTGGCCGTTAAGTCAACGACAGTCAGCGCCCTGTTGCTCGCGCTTGTGCTCGCACTACGTAGACACGAACGAGCATCGGTCAAAACAGTGAGGTGACACACGTGAGACTGAACGTGATTGACAGCTAAAACCACAATATCACTCTATATTTCACACGCTTGGCAGTAATGTTAGTTAACCAAACGAAGGTCCCTAAATGAATCAAAACCCCGACCGATGTTGATACAAGTGTTACAATTAGAGGAAATTTAAAATTTGTTACATGTAGACATGTTCCATTTTTAAATATAATTCACAGTATAAAAATATAAAAAATAAATTAAGAAATAACAAAGTGTAGGGAAAGTAAAAGAAGAATATAT
>CAKALG010038990.1:0-25482 GCA_916700815.1 Helicolenus hilgendorfi
GTTACGCCGGGCAGACACACAGCGGACAATTTGCTAAACTAAACTAAATGTGTGGTGGAGACTTTTTCTTGGAACGTTGCTACATGTCTGCGACAATGCACGCAGCACCGTGGGTGCTATTGTAGCTCTCCTGATGGTGGATTCAGTTGTCTGTTGTGCCCCCATACACTGCAGCTGGCGCACCGCTGCATGCGAGCCACTAATCTTGTCGGTTAACGGTTAATAATCGGTTAATGGTGGTCGGTTATCGGTTACGAATTTTTTTCAAAATTAGCATCCCTAATTTGAGCATATTTTTTTATGCTAAATGCAGTACCTGTGAGGGTTTCTGGACAATAGTTGTCATTGTTTTGTGTTGTTAATTGATTTCCAATTAATAAATATATACATACATTTGCATTAAGCTAGCATATTTGTCCAGTCGTGTGGATAAGATTATTAAATACTTGACAAATCTCCCTTTTAAGATACATTTTGAACAGATGAAAAAAAATATTAATTTGCGATTACATATTGTAATTGACTGAAAGCCCTAGTTTTATTTGCACATAGAGCAGAGAAGTGAGATCTGTTCACAAGTGGCCACTCAAGATGCATTGTAAAGCCACGTGTGAACAGGCGTACTTAGAGCTGTCTACCTGTTATTGGAAGACGCATGTCAATTCCAGGTCTGAACATGGCCTTAGTGTACCTGCTCAGCACCGCCAACGGTACATTACGGTGTACTATGCAGGCAAGCAATCAAAGTACACACACTCAACCATTTTTATTTTGGGGAGTATTGATCGGGCCTGTTGCCACAGTAAATGTCCGTCTCATCATTAGCTCCACTCTTGTGCCTCTCCAGCTCCACCCGTTCAGCTGACCTAACCTGCAGCCCCTCTGCCGTCTTCCCGTACAATGTGAGTTTCACTGTTGCTATGTCATATTGATCCTCCCCCCTCACTTTTCTCTCTGCCTCTGATGGCTTCTCAATAAGTGCATAGATCTATGATTGATTTTACCATTGGATGTCTCCTTACAGTCATTATGAGAGAATTTGCAGGGGCCATAATAGGATCTGATGGCTGTGAGTGTTCACAAATCACTTTCCCATTGAACCGAAGCTGGATTCAGGAGACTTCAGTTGAGATCATGTACCAGAGAGTACCACTCTAAACGCATACTGTTATCTTTTGCACCAATACACAGACTTTTTTACCGGCATAATGCTCCGTTTTTGTAACTGTATAAGAGAATATACTGTATGTCCTACATAACGTTCACTCCAGCTGTTCCGCCCCCTCCCCTTTCTGTCTATTCTCGTGGCCTCTTATTCTTCCTTCTAAATCCTCTATTCCACACCATTCCTTCTCCCCTCCCTCTGTCCCTCGCTAGCCGTGCCATGACCTTTTTAGCGGCTGCTTAAACAGATTAGCTGTTATTAAGAGCTATGCACCGCTGATGACTCTTTCATGAGGTAGGGCCCAGGTCCCGCGGGGGGAAGGAGATTGGAGGGAAAAGAAGGGAGAGGTTGGATGCAGACAGGAGGGGGGAACAAAAGGGTAAACTATGGGAGAACAGGTAGGCGTATAGGTTTGGGAGGAGCGAGTTGATCCTGGGGAAGGAGCAGGGGAAATAACGGAGGAAGGGCAACGGGTAAGCTCCTCTCACACAGTACTGTACACTATACTGTGTCAATGTTCTGTCACGTTTGCGTGACCCCAATGGGGATTGACCACATATACCGTGAGAAGATAGACGTTAGTCAAACAGACATTTGATGGATTGTTTTTTCTGATCAAGGTAGCCTCCCCCCTTAATGTCTCTGGCCATTGTGGGCAATGTTACAGATAAGTGAGCAGGACTGATTCATGCCGATGCTGTGACAGGATTTCAGCAGTAATCTGATTGAAGCAACATTGATTAATCAGGTATTGAATTAATTGGATTTTTGTCAAACTTTCTGGGAATCAGTGCCTATTGTATTACATTTCTGCATAATTTTCTACACTGCCCAAGTGTGAATAAAGCCAATCATGTCTCCTAGAGATTACATTAATATAGTACTACTAATTTGTTTTTCCAGTTATATTTTAAGGGGAAACATAATTGCTGCCTCCCTGTTAACTTTTTCCTAGTTGTAGGAGGGGTTAGGCTACATTTATGACACCAGAGAAGAGCTTCGGCAACAAAAAGCACTTTGCTAAAGGTTAATGAAAGATAGTTGTTGCGGTTAAACCTCAATACAAGCCACCCACGTTGTGCAGCGTTCTTCAAGTCACTGTTGAAATTAAAACCAAAACCACAATCTTTCCCGAACCCAATCCGAGTGCTGTGGGTGCCTAAATATAGCCATAAAAACAATATCATGCTTTAGTTGCCACCAGCAAATATTGTATTACAGTTTTTCTAAACAGTCTTAACATTCTCTAAACTGTAAGTACAATTGTCACAATTGTTTCATGGGTTTCATCACATTTCTATTCATACATGCTTAAAAACCTAGTTATTGTGTCAGTAAATTTGACAATGGCACAAAAAAGTGGATTGACATTGTGTGAGCCGTCAAAATGTTTCGATGGAAATGTGTCTTGTATACAAATCTGTGTTTTTCTGCTTTTTTGTTGACACTGACTGCTCGTTGTACAATACAAGAATTGTCAGTTTTATCTAGCTGAATGCAATCGTGTACCACACTGAGCTTTTCAGATTCCAATATCAACAGTATGAAAACATTTACAGGGAAAAGACAATACTGCAGTAGGGCTGGGCGATATGGTGAAAATAAAAATATCACAATATGTTTGCCAATTACCTCGATATTGATATTGCAACAATATTATAGGGTTGACTATTGGTGCTTTTACTACATATTTACACAATGAGATTTTTGATAAATTATCATCAGTTATGTGGATATAATGACTAAGTGGGTAAAGGCAAATAATAGAACAGCTAGAACAGTCTGGAAAGTTCAGAAAATGACATCACTTTACTGTAATGCAGCCTTTAAAACCAGGAAAAGACAACACTTATGCAATACGATATTATGATATCCAAAATCTAAGATGATATCTAGTTTCACATCACGATAGCAAATATCGATATATTGACCAGCCCTATACTGTAGTACACAGAAAAAGGATATGCGCATTTGTATGTACACAGTAAATTTGCTTGAATGAATGAGAAATTCAAATCCGTTGTGAACAACAAACTAATTGTTCAGAGATTTGAAGTTATTGTTTTGAAGAAAGAAAACAAACTAATTTCTTTTAGTCTTGCGATTTTAAGGTTGTAGCGGGCTCAGTTTTAAAGCTAGAGTGAAGTGATATCATATGAAACTAGGAATCCATTGATACCAACCATGTCATACTAGCTTGTCACAAAAGAGGCTAAATAACGCTCCAAACTTAAGCTAAATTTTGGCGAGGAAAAACTGGCATGGCCATTTTCAAAGGGGTCCCTTCACCTCTGACCTCAAGATATGTGAATCAAAATGGGTTCTATGGGTACCCACGAGTCTCCCCTTTAAAGATATGCCCACTTTATGATAATCACATGCAGTTTGGGGCAAGTCATAGTCGAGTCAGCACACTGACAGCTGTTGTTGCCTGTTGGGCTTGAGTTTGCCATGTTATGATTAATGATGATGTACCTGTGAGGGTTTCTGGACAATATTTGTCATTGTTGTGTGTTGTTAATTGATTTCCAATAATAAATAGAGGTAGTGACTCTTTAAATGCTGCATCTAGATAATGAATATCATTTTGCAGTAGCTTATTATGTCTATGGTCTCCCCTACCAGATGCCAAACGTTGCAGTATCATGAGCATCGCAGTTCAATCCATATTGTGTCAGTCGCGTTTGAATACAGTCGATATGGAACAATTGCATTATGGATATCTATGGGTGAAAGCCAGAGAGCCAACACACATAGATCACTACACAACAAATGCAAGTATATAGTTGATGCTTCGAGCTAATGAAGTCAGAGTGAGAATGCTGCTCATATAATGAAAAGGAAACTTCTGGAGGTAAAATGTCCCGAGAGGATCAGCACGTAATTAACTGCAATTTTTGAAACTCTCATTTCACTCTCTGAAACGTCCAATGATAGGTCAATTGCTGTGCGTTGGCGGCCAAATTATCAAACACATTTTCATTTCTCAGTCGAACTCCTCCCACCGCTACACACACTCACACACACTTTTTTCTCCCTATAAATTGTGCTAAAAGAACAGTTCCATTCAATTTGCAGGTTTTATCGATCCTGAGAAGTAATTAGTAAGAGTTATTATAAACAGAGAATGATCTGTGTTGGTTGTTGGATGCCTCTCAGTGTTATCCAGTGACTCATGCATACATTGTCACATTTAAAACTCATCCTTTATTCCTTGCTGCCGACAACTGATTGTAATAACCATAAAAATTGTTCCTTGTGGTCCCTCGATTTGCTTTTTTCCCCTTTCCCCCTTTCCCCCTTTTTATCCTGACCCAGCACCATTCATTATTCTGATGCAACAGAAATGGAGAAAGAAGAACTCAAGGTCACATTTCATCAGTTGCTGTTGTGAGCCAAAGCATATTTCTTCCTTAAAACACCTTGACATATCTGTTATAGAGCATTTTTCCCCTCCCCTGGTGAAATATGCTAGTCAGTCCTGTCCGTGTGTGTCCGTGTGTGCACGCAGAAGATATATATAAAGTGTGTGAGCGTGATGTACAATCTAGTAAATTGAAGCAACGTGAGGATTGGACTATCGATGGATCAATAAATTGATATACAGTGTTGGTTATGAGCTCTGTCAGAGGGTGTATGTCATTGTTTTATGGACTGCATTCAGAGTATTATTGTCTCCATCGAGTATATCTCTTCCCACTGGATGCAATTAACATTTACTGACATTCTAATGAACACTTTTCTATAATCCTCTGTGATTTCATAATCAGTGAAGCTTACCGCGAACAATAATACGATTTCCCCAACTGTTAAAGAGTCCCTTAACTGGATACAGCCCCGGAATGTCAGGTGTATGATTTTGACAATTTACGGGTAAACACTGTAATTATCTCTAAAGATTTGAAAAAAAAAAAAAAAACTTGTCACTTTTCTCTGCATATTCTCAAACATCACATACCGAGGTGAGGACATGTCAAAACTGTCTTACCTGTCAACACAAAAAAAAAAAAAAAATGGCATGCCAGAAAAAAAAAAAGAACTTTTTTTATAAAGCAAGCGCTCTAACTTGTAAAAGTGCTGTTTTTAATTATCTCAGTGCAGAGGGCTCGGCCACAGATTAGACTCAGTCTGTTACCATCGGCGACAGCAAATCAGAAAGAAGCACTGGTCATTGATGTGACAGGTCTCCTGCCAACGGGGGCAATGCGGCCAGATTTACCCCCTCACTCTGACAACTGTAAAAGGTATCGCACATATTGTTATAATGAGGACCAGACTGGCAGTCCTCTGTGCCCTTCACTCTGCACTGGGAGAGCAGAGAGCAATGGATGCACATGATAGGGGAGAGGCTACTGTTGAGAGTATTAGAGGGGGTTAATAGGGACTGAATGGGAAATATGATCACAGATAAAGGAACTGAAAGATGCAAGAAAGGCAGGAAAAGTGAGAGTTCACCTACATTGTCTGTGGACTGGAAGATTAGTCTAGAGGATCTCAATCTTTTTTCCACCAAGGACCCCTTCCAAGACACCGGGAACCCCCTCATGTATGTCCCTTGGAATAATTTGACGTAGCCTATCATTTACAGTTCTATAGTCTTAGTTATGTGAGAGAACAATACAAGATAAATGTATTAGAAAGATATTAGACATGTATTAAACATAGTTATAGGTTTGTTAGATTAGAATGTAACCTATTAACTATTATACTGTAGATTAAAAAATTGAAATTTTATTCATTGGACTATGAAGTCTAATATATAAATTATATCATGATAATCTAAATTATTGAATTTGAAAATGTTTCACGGACCCCTTGGCCGAGTGCCGTGTACCGTTGGGGGACCCCGGACCCCACTTTGACAGGACTGTAATAAGCCGGTCCAGGCTACCTGACTGTCTGTGGTTAACACAAGCTGTAGAGAATTCAACCTTTTGTTCTACGATATTTACTTTTGGCAAGTATCATAAACGTGTGTTTGCCACAGACCTTATTTTCTGCAATAATCCAAAATGGACAAATCCCAATTGGCTTTTTGTCGAGGGTGATGCTAACGTCCTGGTTGGCCTACAAAAATACGTCACGGACGTTTGTGCAGAAATAACTGTTGCAGCTCCTCCAGATCAACAGAGGTGTCACGGTTCACGTTTCTCACTGCGGAGCTCCGTCACTTCACAAGACACGGCGAGCGATGCTCGTTCATGTCTATGTTGAGCGAGTAAGCGCGAGCCCGACCCTGACTTTCATTGACTTAATGGCCACAGGTGTCGCTGTTAAGCAGCAATTCTGAAAGTTACAAATAGTCCCTTTTTAAAGGAGTTGGTAGTCCAATTTTGTTGCCTTTAAGCAGAGACAGGCTAGCTGTTTCCAGTCTTTGTGCTAAGCAAAACTAGCCAGCTGCTGGCTTGCAGCATCATATTGACTTTACAGATATGAGCCGTATCAATCTACTCATCTAACTCTCTCCAAGAAAGCGAACCAGCGGAACTATTCCTTGAACTGAGCGAGCCTGAGCCTTTCCATCAGTCCAAAGTGTGCTTAATGGCGTGATTTGGTGGAGCTGCACACATAAACACAAACAGGCGAGTGTTAACAAGTTCTACTGTTAACTTCTCATGTAAAACCCTGTTTTGAATATCAATAAGCAGTTTAGTATGCATTTGTGTCTCCGCAGCCTAAATTGGCGCAAGAACAGAATCAGCAGGAACACAAAACTAAAACAAAACATCAACAAATGAGCCCCGCAGCTGAGACCTTGCATGTAAAACTAATGAGTGCGTTTGAAAATGCACGTCCAGCGCAGACTGCTCAGCTAGCAGTCGCTGCAGAGATTTTTTAGCCGAGGTGGAATTCACTGGTGACACACTGTGGCTCCCGAACTGCACAGTATGTACAGCCAAACAGCTTACAGCCAGTTTTAGATAGCATTAATGTCAATAGCTGGCATTCTCAGAGGCGTGATAATGAGCCATGAGCAAAACGACGGGCTGAACTGAAGTAATGTTGGAGGAGAACCTCGCTGAAACACACTGTATACACGTGTCATTTTAAATTAGGAAAAACAAACAAATCATTACTCCCTGGCTGATGTCCAATTTGTCTGAGCACCTGTTGTTGAAAAGGAAATCTTGTTTTTTCCTTTTCCCTTTGTCTTGATTTTCTGCTGATCATTTATTTTGTCGGAGATTCTGTTCACATCACTTGAATGCTTTCAGCTGAAATAAAATGTACAAGTATAATAGTGCTTTGTGTACTCCAACGCAATTTATTCTGAGAGGGTTCAAAGCCCCCGCGATTTGCCGTTGAACTCCGGGGGACTGTGTGTGTTGTGTGTGTGAATTTGTAGTCGCATTGTATTTATGGAGCTGTGATAATTATGGATCAGCCGTATCCCCAGTTAAAGCCCTCCTCAGAGTATTCTGGATGCTGATGCAAGCTATATAAGGCACATAATCAAGCAGGTCTGAGTGTTCGGGTGTTTTGAAGTGAGGTTGTATGAGGTACTTATCCATAGTCAGTATGTATTACCTACAGTAGATGGCCGTCGGCATACCCCTGGTTTAGATTGCAGTACCAGCACGGGAGCAAAGCAATGTAGTGCTGTGGACGGGGGTATCAGCAAAACTCATTTTAGCCACCTAAAAGAATACAGCCCTTTCCGACACGGCTAAAACTGCATTATCACACGTTGAACAATTCTGATAAAAATATAACGGACTAAATGTTCACTGTGAATTTATTATTCTTAAAGCAAGTATAGTTTTGTTCCAGACTTTCTGAATCATTGAAAAGGTCTTACATTTTTTAGCAATTCAAATAGGTCTAATGTGTTGCGCAACTGAGCCAATACTGTAAAAGCTTTGTAGGCAGGAGAAAGAATGGGGGACGTCATCTTCCTGTGCCAGAGCCAGAAAAAATAGTGGCAAAGAAATGCCACAATCAATGCAGCTGTACAGGTTGCAGTAAGTTAACTTACCCAAAAGACAAATCTTAAACCTTTTGTATCCTGCAATTTCTTAATTTCCTTTGGTGGAAATGTTCTCTGGGCTTGCCTAAGCACAAATGTGAAGAAATTAAAAACATTCCTTCATATTTGTGCTTATAGCCAAGCCGGGGACGGAACAAAACCAACTGAAAAGTGAGTTTTTCTTATCACACTACATTTAGTCTTTGGGCACATTGGATTACTGTTATATTTTAGGTAAAAACAGTAGTCCCATGTGCCCAAATACTAGATATAGATGAGAAAATGCCTGTACCTCAGAAACTACAAGGAGCACAATCAAATATTTGATATCTAAGAACTCATAACACAGTGAACAGCAAACATGTGCACGCATATGCAGTCTAAAAAAAATATTTCAAATGGAAAATATTTAATAAACACAATGTTTGTTTTCTTTTTTTTTTCAAAAATCCTGTCTTTGACTAATAAGAGTGTGATTTTTTTTTTTTTTTATGTGATCTAAAAATTTCAAAGTTGTACTGTTAGATACTTGCTCGCAGTATGAGACGCTGGTCTGGTCTATATCTTGGAACCATAAAGCCCTTCTATTATATATTTAGCTTAGTTGAATACTCAATTCTGATTGGTCAATCACAGCGTTCTACGATCTGTTATTTCTTTATAGCAGACTGTTGCTATGTATAACAGACCGTTGCTATGGGCGCAGCTCTGATGTCGGAGTCTGGCACACCATTTTTGTGTCAAATTATTGATTTCTTAAGTAACCAGCTGTGTAATAAGCAGGATAATGTACAGCCAGCAGGTCATTGTTGCAAAATAAACCCCTTCAGGGCGATGCAAGGTTTATTTCATAACGACTGGCTTGCTGTACATTATCCCTTACCTAGGACATGGCAGGGGAACAAATCAGAAATCAGCGTTTTTGTATTTATTGTTGGTGCAACCACCTACACAGCAACTCCTGGGCGTTGCGTTATTACTAGTAACGGTTTGTTTGGAGACATGTTTCAACTTCAAGTAATTTATGTACACAGAGGTGTAAACAGGAATGTAGTATTTATAATGAGAGGTTCTAAAAATATATATACAGAGGTGTAGACAGAAATGTAGTATGTATAGAGAAGTAATAAACGTGTGTATGTGTGTGTATATATACACAGTTCTTTTTACACACATTGTGGTGTTTTTACATTTCTGCTTGTTATAAGTAGTTTTTATTTCTTTGTGCTGCATATCTCTTTATAGACTTCGGAGTCAGGTCTATTGGAGTGCTCGACTCTAAAAGCAATTTCATATGTTTCACGCCGCGCAATAAACCATCTGAGAAGTGAGCTCACAAACTCTCAGTCTCGAGGCAGATAATCAAACCACAAGGTCAGCGGGCCGGTTTCATGCTTGACACCATAAGTGTTTGTCAATGGCCCTTCATTTGTGCACAGATGAAAACAGACAGAGATTTGCTGTTTACTGCTACTTTCCAGGTCACGCAGTCCACTTGATGGGTTAAGCTAACACTTCCTCCTCCTCCTTCTCTCTTGCCTCATTATTGCCTCATCTCTCCCTACCATTCTGTTTCTGTTTTATGTTTAAAACATCACCCCTCGTCCTCGTCTGCTCATCGCGTTCTCATCTCTCTCTCTCGCTCTGTCTCGGTTCGCACAGAGGGCTCGTTTTGCTCTCGCAGTAGCGGGTAGACTTTGATGTGGGCTGACAATGTGACTTGTGCCTCTGCTAAATTTAATCATATTAGCTAGTTAACCATGCCACCACCGTGTGACCCACTGACAAAACCAAGCTCCGTCTGCTCTCTCTCTCTCTCCCTCTCTCAGTCTCTCTCTCTTTTTGTCTATGGTAATCTAGCCTTGGGACTGAGGGGGAGCAGATAGCAGAGTGCTCTTGGGAGATAGTCCGTTTGTGTGTGTGTGTCTAAATGTGTGCGTTTGTAAGAGACTGGAGAGAAAGAATAATTAAAAATGATTTTAAATATGTACCTGCCCAATCTCTGAACCAATCGGCTATTGTTTTGACGAAGGATTAGCCCCATTTGAGTACGCATTTTAGCCTTTTCGTGTGTCATTTGTACGCTTCTCTTCACGTGTCATTTATACGGCGCGCAAACGTCCGCAGTTAGGTTTAGGCAAAAAAAACATTTAGTTAGGGTGAGGGTAAAAAACGTCATGGCAGGGTTTCAAATAAGTAAGTAAACTAAGAAAAACACGTGCGGAAACAACGTAACACAACTGCAGAAAACATGTCAATAAAAAAACATATGATAAACGTCACTTACAAAACAAAACACCGGTCAACAACAGTCTCGAACACGGTCTCCTGGTTAAAAGTTCGGTGTTTGTTTGACCCATCCACCTCACTACCCGCACACCATAAGTGGTCTTACTCGCTTTTCACTAACTCTTACAGTGGCATTTATACGCGGATGTGTTTACACTGCAGTCAGTACAGGATACATGGGGTACAAATGACATGCCGAAATCTAAAAAGGCGTACTTATTGCACGCTGAACACCTTTCATCACATGACTGGGACGGGACAGGAAAAAAAGTCAATGGCGGTGGGCGGGACGGAAATCATAATAATAATGAAGTCTGTTTTTATATACAGTATAAATTGATATGCAGCTCTAATATGAATAAACACTGTTTTCTTTATTTTGAACTAGGGCTGTCAAAATGAACGTGATAACAAGGCGTTAACGCAAATTCGTTTCAACGCCACTAATTTTGTTAACGCTCAACGCAACTTGCAAATATTAGGGTGTAGCGTTTAGGTTGTAGAGTGAAGATACTGGCGTCATATGAAACAAAACACCTAAGGAATCCCTTGGTACCAACCATGTCATACTAGCTTGATAAATAACGCTCCACACACATGCAACGTTTTGGCGATGAAAAAACTGGCATGTTGATAAGAGTATAAAATACTTGACAAATCTCCCTTTAAGGTACATTTTGAACAGAGGTGCGATTAATTTGCACTTGATTGCGATTAACTATTTAAACAGTTTGACAGCCCTAGTTTATAGAGATTAGTACATACCTATCACTTTATTAGTGCAGTCACAACGATTACCGGTTCCTTAAATAACTCACTTTCAAACTTAAATGTGTCTTTTCAACATTATATCTTCTACAGTATTTGCTTTATAACAACCCTTATGGACGAAGTGTGACTAAACTCTTATTTCTCTAATAGAAGTGATTATATATGGACATTGGTGGGCGGCCCAGTATGTGACAGGGCCCTGGACGGCTGCAGATGCCACTGAGCACTCTGGCACAGACCGCCTCCGCCTTAAAAGTCCACAAGGGAGAGAAAAAGACCTGCATGAAAAGTTGACACTGGTGTGTCTGCTTGTGTGTGTGCTTGTGTGTGTGTGAGTGTGTCTGGGAGTCTGCGTGTACATGTCAAAGTGAATGTAGGAGAAAGGACAAGATAGCTCTTGATTACAGCTGATAGGTTTATTTGAGGAAGGTCAGGACGATTTGGGAGAAGAGCAAGACACGAGTAGCTGATGGGGATGATAGGAGAGTGATGGCGCAGTTCACAAAACACACACACACACACACACACACAGAAATGGAGACCGAGACAAAGACAGATGGTTGTAAGCATGAAAAATCAGTATTACACGAAGCACAAAGGGAATCGCATCAAAACAAAAAAAACAAGAGTGAGCATTTCAGCACCTTCTCCCTGTATTGGCGTTGTCCTTCCACAGGTCTCGGAGATTGGACATGCCCACTAGTGCTGAGTTGTCAGAAAGAGTCTGTCTGACAGCAGCGAATGCCCCCCACAGCTCACCACAAGTGTCAATCTGGAGACGCTGGATGTCAGAGGGAGTGAATGATAGATTTGAAGGTCAAAAAATAGGCAAATGAATGACAGTTTGGCGAACAGACGGAATAGATAACAAGATTATTACCGAGCATCAGGCACTACAAGTGAAAGAGGCTTTTTTTTTTTTAATGTAATTGGCAGATGTGTCATTATTTTTTACAGAAAGAGATATCTCACTGAAACTTTTCTCCCATTCCACAAACCGAAAGTAACCAGGAGCAACCCTCAAGGCATGGTTGACACGTGTCCGCTCTGCTCTGCTATAACTCCTGAATGGAAGAATCTCTTCATCCTCATCGTATCATTACCCCGTTGGCCAGACAGCGCACAAGATCGGATGGCAAGTCTGCGTTTGATTATTGCCGTTGCTGCCCCCCGGGCACTCTGTGTTTGATTACTCTCGCCTTGGAGGTTGATTTTCCTCTGATTAATTTTACCCTTTTGGTTGGTCCCGTAATCGCAGCCTCTCATAAGATCAGTTTTTGTTTTTTGGCAGGGGTTTGTCACGGGACCCCTATCTACAAATAAACATCTCTGTTTGGCGGCGATTATTGATAGCTCGCAGGCTTGTCCGGGTGTGATTGCTTTTGCCTGGCAGGGCTAGCGTTTAGAATAATTGGCGCCCTCCAGAACCGGTGTTTATTTTTGTCAACATTCCAATTACATCAGACCAATCAGTGTGGTCACAGCCCAGTCGTCTCATCTCCACATATCAGCTGTGTCAACATCCGCTATCATCTCTGGCTGTCACACTGATTGTAACTGTATCACTCAATCTTTCAGTCGTTAATTACATTCGGATCCCACTGTGAGAAAATAGTATTAAGCCCCAACTCGTGTCCACACTTCATTTTTTTCCATTAAAGTATCCGCACAGTGTATTGTTTAAATCCTTTAATCCAATGTCACAAATTGGGAAGCAAGTCCGTCATCCATATTTCCAGTGAGCATGCCGTTACTGCCGCTGATTCATGGCAAATTTAAAGCAGCCCTTTCATGCCAGATCTTTTTTTTTTTTCTTCTTTTAGATTACTTCTACTTTGAGTTCCCTCCCAACAGTAATGACCCAATTTTTTTCTGACCATTTCTGTGGTGTTCCAGGTTGAGGTAATCGTTTTTGATTGACTCAATTGGTTCCAGTGTGCCTAGTTGATTGTATTGCTTCTGACAGACAAAACCAATGACATATTCTTCCTCGTCGTTCAGCGAGCAAATGGGGGGGAGATAAAAAAGTTCAGCAAATGCATATTTCAAATTTTATCACAGGTTTCAATCTGTTTCATGATGAGTTACGAGTCTTGCAAGACTTAAAATAACTGTTCAACTAAGAACATAAAAATGATGGCTGTCAAAGGTAACGCGATAATCACCCATTACCGCAAATTAGACTTAACACAACTAATTTCTTTTACACATTAACATAACTTGCGATTTTTAGGTTGTAGCGGGCACAGTAATAAAGCTAGAGTGAAGATACTGTTGTGAAAACTAAAAAAATCTGTGGAATTATTTTCACAATTGGCCATTTTCAAAGGGGTCCTTTGACCTCTGACCTCAAGATACGTGAATGAAAATGGGTTCTATGGATACTCACGAGTCTCCCCTTTATGGACATGCCCACTTTATGATAATCACAGACTCACACTTTATGCTAAATGCATTGTTTTGTGCTGTTATTTGATTACCAATAATAAATATATACATACATTTACATAAAGCAAGCATATTTGCCCACTCCCATGTTGATTAGAGTATTAAATACTTCACAGATCTCCCTTTAAGGTATATTTTGAACATATGAAAAAAAGTAATAATGCAATAATTTGCAATTAATCGCGATTAGCTATGGACAATCAATCGCAATTAAATATTTTTCATTGATTGACAGCCATATTACTGAAATCATGAAAACTGCTCTTCTTCCTTTTTTTCATTGAAATGCATGTCTTCATAAATAACAGCACTACTCAGAGACATAATATTGAGGTGGAATTTCAGGATTAGGCAGGATTGAAATAATCCCTCCAGAGCAGAGGAAAGACCAAAACACAGGTTAACCATTAAAAAGTAGGAGTGGGATAAAGAGAGCACAGAAAAGCTCCAAACACAGGGAAAGCAAAGGAAAACATTATCTCTTAATATAACGAGCAAGGCCGGGATAAACCGGGTTGGTGTGGAAGGACAGAGAAAAACAGTAGGTATTGTTTTAATCCTGTCAGTGGGAACCTTCTAATCCCCTGTTGTGAACATCACAGAAACACGTTGGTGTTTTTGCCTTTTGTTCCCGGGGCTAATCCTCGGCTTGCTTGGCCCTCACGTCTGGGGTGGTTCGTCGATGACGCTGTTATACAGCCTATATATTACAAAAACCACAGGACACACACAAATACCTGACCCCGACATGCCAAACAGATCGCCCCCGGCAAAGCCCAGTGATATAGTTTCCATTAAAACGTCCATGAAATCTGTTCAGTTCAATATAAATTTGTCTTCCATATCATTTTTTAATAGGGTTTATAAAATGCGTTTAAGTTGTGGTACTTAAAGAGATATAAGTATTTCATTTAATGAGAAAAATAATCATAGGAGAAAATCAACTTTTTCTCAAGTAAGACGGGAACACACAGGAGTTGGATGCTCGGTGAGACTTTTCATCCGTAGTATTTGGCTCAAAGCTGATTTGAGGGGGACGATAAGAGGATAAAGCACATTTGGAATAGAAACAATCCTTTCATTTTTAAAATGTACAATGTTGACAGGGAAGGTAAAAAAAAACGTGAATCCAGCCGTCTTATTGCTTCAGTTCAGTTGAGATTAGGGCTGCATGATTTTGAAAATAAATTGAGATTATTTTGACTGATCATGCAAATGCGATATGATTTGCAACATTAGAGAGAGATAATTTTTACATCATTATTTTCATTTTCATTGAAAAATATTAAAATGATTATGGTTTGATTTTTTTTTTTTTTTTTTTTTTACTGGGCTCTGTACCAAACAAAGATGTTTTCTTAAAGTCAATTTTGACAAACATTTCACCATTTTTAAATATTGCGAATTCTTCATCCTGCGATTTGAGAATTGCAACATTACGATTTAGATACAATTTCTATTAATTGTCCAGCCCTAGTTGAGATGACTGATTAAATAGACCATGGCGACAGACAATACTTGTTTCTGGTTGTCCAACAGGTGTCATATAAGAGGATACCTCAGCCCATCCCCTCCTCCTCAAGACCCCAAAAGAAAGAAACTACATATTTTATTTACCTAATTTATGTGCCAGTCCGTTCGCACAAAAAGGCGTGTAAATGCCACGATAATGCGCAAAGCCTTTAGCATACAATAAGTAAACCTTTCTTGATTTCCGTGTGTCATTCGTATGTATCATGATAACATTAGAATTTACCATTGCCCAATACTCATTTTTTACTGGATAGAGCCTGAAGGCTTCATAATGTAAATCCCCCTTTAATGCTAACGTTACTAGCTCCTCTCCTGACGATTTCAACACAGATTTGTTATTGACAATGTAAAAGGGTGCTTCACTAGACCAGGATAGTCCAACGCATTTCTGTCGTCCCCCGGGGACAACGGGATGCTGTTCGTCTCAAGCCCTGACGGTACCGTAGAAAAATGAGTGTTGTCACGTTTTCCAAATTTTACCATCGACTTGATCCCAAAGAATCGGTTCTCGTGACTTCCCTAATCTACACAGGTACTACTACTGCGTCCCAAATTATCAGTCACCAGTAATTAAGTTTCCCTTGCTGTAGAGTCAATGTGCACTTAACTTAAAGAGGAATACGTAGCTCTGCGTAGCTACGGAATGCACATAGCTGCAGTAAATATGCCTCAAAGCGATGGCGCCTACGGAGATACAACATGGGGACAGCAAGAAGTGTGATTGGTCAACTATGTCTGCTTATGTTTTCTGTGTTTTCTGCTACAAGTTTCTGTTGCCGGTGGAGACCGTTGAAGGTGCCCTGTGGAGCGTTCTTGTAAGCAAATATACAAAGTTATTATGTTTACATTCAAGGTTACTCGCCGTAACGCATTGTGTGTGTCCTTGAGGGTTTTAAAAACATGTTGGATGCATGTTTTTCCTCATAAATCATTTGCAAAGCCGATATTCTTTCATAACGTTTTCCATCCTGCATTGCTGACCTCCATGTTTACTTGTTTTTTTGCTGTAACAATGTTTGACTGTATTGCCTCAGGGAGTAAATCATCAGTTTTTTTGTATGCCTCCGCGCCGGCGACAGTCATGGCCAGAAGCATCGTGTTGTCCGTCCGTCCGTCCGACCCATTCTTGTGAACGCAATAATACAGGAAAACCTTGAGCGAATTTCTTCACATTTGGCAGAAACACCCACTCGGACTCAAGGAAGAGCTGATTATGAATCTGGCGATCGAAGTTCAAGGTCACAAAACACGTTTTTGGCCATAACTTAAGAATTCATATGCCAATTATGACAATTTCACACAAATATCCAATAGAAATAAAGTGATGGCTGGCAAAGGCATACAACTGTGAAGTGGTAATAACATTTTTTTTTATTTTTCAAAAGAAAATAGGACCGAATGCTGCAATGCAATAAGTGCTCATTAGCTCATTATTGGAAATGTTTAGGGCTGTCAATTGATCGAAATATTTAATCACAATTAATCACATGATTGTCCATAGTTAATTGTGATTAATCACACATTTGTTTTCTGTTAAAAATGTACCTTAAAAGGGAGATTTGTCAAGTATTTAATACTCTTATCAACATGGTAGTGGGCAAATATGCTGCTTTATGCAAATATATGTATATATTTATTATAAGAAATCAATTAACAACACAAATCAATGACCAATATTGTCCAGAAACCCTCACAAGGACTGCATTTAGCATAACAAATATGCAAAAATCAACAGGCAACAACAGCCGTTAGTGTGTCAGTGTGCTGACTTGACTATGATTTGCACCAAACTGCATGTGATTATCATAAAGTGGGCATGTCCGTAAAGGGGAGACTCGTGGGTACCCATAGAACCCATTTTCATTCACATATCTTGAGGTCAGAGGTCAAGGGACCCCTTTTAAAAATAACCATGAAAATGGCCATGCCAGTTTTTCCTCACCAAGATTTAACGCAGGTTCGGAGCGTAATTTAACCTCCTTTGTGACGAGCTATGATGCCTTAGTTTTTCTAGTTTCATATGATATCTGAATCTTCATTCTAGCTTTAAAACTGAGCCCGCTACAACCTCTGAAAGATCTATTGCATTGATGTGTTAAAGAAATGAGTGGCGTTAAAACAAATTTGTGTCAACGCGTTATAATAAAAACTTCTGCCTACTCTTGCTTCAAGTATAAATCTGGCTTTAGGATGCAAATACAGTCGATCGCTGTAGATTAATATCATGGCAATGATGGAATTCCCTCCTAAATTGTAGGTTGGTGATTGGGCCACAGGGTTAAGTTGACGAGGCGTCGCTATTTTTAGCCTTTGCTGTGTTGGGAGCTACGCACAACATCTTTAGTATTGTAGTACCACAACAAAGTTTACTCTTCCCCAGTCAGACCCGTTAAGAGACATGTGTGTGTTTGAACAGAGAGAAACGGCGGCGGCAAAAGGCAGCTCCCACCGCTCATATCAGAACAACGATTGTGCTTTCATCCACTGATAAACACCTTATGGGAGTAAACATTAAATCTAAATCTCATCTTGGTTACCTGTCAGGGAAAAAGAAAATAAAACTACAATCATAATGTGTCATTCTAACGCTTCGGTGTCAAGTAATGATCGCTTTAAACAACTGACACACACACATTCAAAGAGACCTGCATCCATTTTGCCTCCTCTGGAGGATAGTCTGACATCGCCTTGCCCGGCGGCTTAAAGTTATGATGTCAGCGGGTCATACTGGTTTATGGGATTAAGCCCCTGGAGGAAGTCAGAGGCTCTTTAAAGCCAGGACAAAACGGCCTCTAAATTTAATTGAGGTTGCAAGTGGGCGCAATAACAATGATCGCCTTTATCGTAAAAGGCAAGGAGGCATAGTGTGCTTTAGGGTTGTTAATATTAACAATAACAGGCCAAAATAGTTATGAGTGGATCCAATTGCGAAGAGGAAAAAAAAAGATAGGAGACAATGCTGTAGAAGGTAGTATACTTATGACAAGTGGCAGAACAATTGTGCGAAAAAGATACATGAATTGGTATTTAAAAAGCCTGTTGTCGTCAGGAAAATCCATGGCGCTCTCCTGACAGCCGTGTGTGTGGCTCCTCTTCAATACTTCAGCATGAGAGAAGAGCAGATGTAGCACAAAGTACAAGTCTTCAACATGGCATCAGTCCATATTGTGACACGGACGCCTACACACTTTACAGATCTGTCTGAAATATCTCCAAGCAGCCCAAATCGATTGAAGCTTAGAGAGGAATGGTGCTGTGAATATTTCTGCCTTGACAGAAAACAGCTTCAAAGCCTTTCCAACAGAACTTTGTGACTTTACAGAAGATCAGCCTATCTCCAAAATCCATAATCAGGAGTTGGTACTGTCTCCCGCTCAACTCTTAAGTGCATCCTTTTGTGTGTATTGGCCCTTTGAGATGCCATTATTCCAATTTCAGCGAAAACTTCCTCTACGTTTGAATCCGTATTTCATCTCCCTCCCAAAAAAAAGAAATAATGTAATGCACTTTTTTAGGGGGGGATCAAGCTTCTCTCCTTTCTCGGAGAGAGAGATTAGCATAATTTTACAGCAGGATTTCCACTGGCTAAGACTTCAAATCTGTCCTGAAATCCCAACTAAAGTGGGAGCCTATCCCTTATTTGTTTTTTTTCTCCCCCTTCTTTTACATAAATGCAATAAATGAATGTATTGAGCTAACATCAGACAAAAGGGATCGTATATCAGGGTATATTAGAGGACGGAGATAGATAGCAGGCTGGTTTAGGTCATAACTGAGTGTTTGTGTGTTTTTAAAACCCAGAAATGAGTTAGCAATTTAACACTTCCTGTTCCTTCGTCTGGAAGTCAATTTTTGTTTTGTTTTTTTGAATGGGTTTTTAGTTATATGCCTGCTATAAAGTCTGTGGTTAACACGAGCTTTTGAAGGCTTTTTGTGTCTTAAAAAAGTTGGTTGCTAACAAGCGGCTAAATTAGACTACTAAACGTCATCACGCCAACTCGTTCGTCTTTACAGCCTTGTTGTGTATACTCACGTTCGTGCAACCATGGTGTAACATTAGTTTATAGCCTAACGTTAGCTTTTTACTTCTGACGATTGCATTCACGCTTCAAAAATCATAAAAGTAGTGTTCCTTTGTGAAGATTATCTTGCTGAACAAAACGTGTAGGTATTATAAGCGTTTGTTTGCCTCAGAGCTTATTTCCGCATCAATTCCAATGGAAAAATCCCATCGGCTTTTTGCGAGGATTCCAGGGCGATGCTAACTTCCTGGTTGGCCTACAAAGTACGTCATCCCCGGAGCACTCTATAGTATCCACTGTTTTATTGACACACAGTCCCAAGAGAGAAATGCAGTCTGAAGTGAAACAGGCATCAAACAGGACAATGTACACTGACAATCCACATCCCAGGCAGAATGTAAAGTAGCATAGAGGAGTACACGGACGTGGACAGTGGCTAAGTCAACACATGAATTTTATATTTTGTCCAGAAACTCACTGTGCTGACGACACTTTAGTAGTAACAAGTGTTTTTTTTTTCAGGTTAACTCTGTTTCCCTTACTCCAGTCATGCATCCAAGCACTCGCATTCCTGTTTTTCAAGTATTCGAAGACTGTTTTTTTTTTTCACACCACAACTTTGATGTGATTTAACGTTTGATACTGTAAAATACAAAAAAGTTGAAATTGCTTCCTCTCACTGTTCTCACATCGGAGGGCACAATGGATCACGGTGGATGCTCGTCTGTCTTACTTGACATCTCTGGAGATATCTCACTCCGGTCTAATTTTGATGAAACTTGGAGGAGTGATGCATCTTCGTACTCTGATCTGACGCTTGAAAAATGATATCTATTGGCCTAATGAGGACGCGGTATTTTAAAGGTCAAATTTTCAAACTCAAGAAGTCCTTGCATTAGCTGCTACAGCAGAGTTTCCATTTGAACGAAGCACAGGCAGAGGAGGCAGGATCGTTGCTCTTCTAGTGTTACTTGCAGACTGAAATATCTCAAAAATGATGACATGGATTGCTATGAAATGTGAGTGTAAAAAGCCAGCACCTCAAAAGATCACTTAATGGCATGTTATATTTTGTTTCTCTTTTTATCCATACAAGCTGAAGTGTAAAAGCGTCATGTCATGGTTTTGCTGTGGGTTTTCTGCAGGACTTTTTTCTTGAACATGGGCCATGACTTCCTGAAGTCTTTGCTGGTCGCCTTGAAGCCAAACACAAAGCTGATTTTTTTGCGCGCCGCAAATATACACAAAGGCAATTTTTTTGTTTGCATGAGTTGAAATGTTTGAACTTGGGCAAAAATATGTGCGTGTCGCAAAATCCTATCAGTGTTGATATTCTCCTGACGTCACCGGGAATCGGAAATGGTGGACGAACTTACTGTCACCCTTTGTGGGCACCTGAAAGCAAAAATAAGGCAGGCTTTTCCAGCGTATCTGGGACTTCAACTGGTAAAAGACATTAATAGTGGTTACTTCGGTCATCGTTGATGGAAACAAATGTCGCTATGGTATGTATGGAAGTAAGCTCCCTGTTAAGGGACGAATATTCGCGAGTTGCAGTATACTCCAAAAAACACTCCGGCGACAAAAATCCGCCTCATGCTTGGTCTGAATACACACTTACGGTGATGTCAAGACTGTTCTGTGGGTACCCACGAGTCTCCCCAGATATGCCCGGTTTATGCTAAGCCCATGCACTTTAGGCCAAAAAACATGCATTTGTTTGCATGCAGCATAATTGTGTTATTTTTTGCCTATTGTATATATTGTGTATTTCTGGTATGTTCTTTATATTATGACAGTTTTCCAAAAATAAATTAAAATAAATTGCAATATTTATTGCTTACAGTAGCAATATATCACAATATATTGAATCGTGACCCCTGTATCGTAATAGGTATCGTATCGCCACATTCTTGCCAATACACAGCCATATTTTTGTACAGATTAAACAAAGGAGATATAAGGCTAGCTGTTTCTCCCAGCTCCCAGCCTTGTACTATGATCTGTTAGTTTTTTGGCACGTAAGACAATTCTCATATTTCCCAAAATGTCAAATTATCCCTTTAAGCCAGACATTTTATGTACAATTTACAAGCTTCATTTAAAAAAAAAAAAAAAAAAAAAATCTTGTGCCATTTAGTTTCTCAATCATTCCCCAAACAGACCGCTCACCTGCTCCACACTGAAAGCAGCGGTTTGTGTTTGAATGAACGCTGACATCTGTTAATAAAGATTACACACCTTACCCAGCATGCTATTAACGTCAAAGCAGTTGGAGTAAAATTTCAATCAGTGCTCTACTCCTATGCAGCATTACTACACATTTTTTATGCTTCAGATATCTAGCTGTCACTTTTCCACAGAAAATGATAATAAAAAATGTCAGTTTCACTATCTTACTCAAGGCTGCTTTGACAGGTGAGGTGATTGACAACTTCTGCCCTTTGACTTGAGACAACCTTTTATACCACTTGGTTATAATGCGCAGCGGTCGCAGCATTACACAGTGTGTCTTCTGTGACCACTCCATTTTTCGAAGACCTGACCCCCGGTCCCACCCTCGTGACATTCACCGTCTCTGATGTCCTCATCAACTCCTGCCACTCTTCTCCTCCAACACAATAAACTGCTATACGGCACTGCTACTCTTAGAGTTTATCCTACTCATTCATTATGAAGTGGCATTGTTTGCACAGTTGGCAAAACGTGCGTTTGGATACAACACCACTTTCACCTTGGGGATTTGGTCCATGCTCCTTAATGCTCATGATTTATTTTTCCATCTGATCCTACTCAGTATAACTACCTCATGGTGCAATGCTCCAGTGAACCCCTGCACACTCGCCATCTGCCTCTGCAGCTGCAACAATACTGCATTACATGCTGCTCGGATGCCTGTAATGACTAATGCAGAATTTTCTGTACTTGTGTATCCCGGTTCCTCTACTGTAAAATAGCACATACATTCACTTTCTTGCACTGGTTCTTTGCGTTGTTGTGAAGTTCTTGTGTACCTGCAAAATTGTACCTTGATAATGTGTGCACTGTATGCATCAGGGATTAGTGCTGACCGACAAACCGTACTTTCATTGTAATGGCGATGTGAACATGCGCGATAAACACATCGACAAACTAGTTTGACATGGTTGGTACCAATGGATTCATAAGATTTTTTCTAGTTTCAGAATTATCAAAGTTTAAAGGTTAACTTTATTATTTTATTAACAGTATCTTCACTATTGCTTTAAAATTGAGCCAGCTACAACCTAAAATTCGCAAGTTGCGTTAACGTGTTATCGCGTTAACTCTCGACAGCCGTAAAACAAACAGAATATGTTCTTCATGTTGTCAAATTGCTTATTGCTAATGCCGTACAAGCTGAATTTAGCGCTGTGATGGCGTCGGGACAGGTTGCTGATGTCGGCTACTTTTTAATTTGCCAGAACTTGTCATTATGACAATGTCGGTTCAGCAGGTTGGCATAAAATTAAACCGGTGTAAGCTCGTACACCGAACCGGACAAACCGGAATTCAACCCAACTCTAACGCTAGGTAGCATTTGGAAATCTTTCAATACGATAAGATAGCTGAGTTTCGAAGTTTCAGTACCATAGTTCACGGCATGCCAAGCCTCTGTATGTGTCACTGTTTAGTGACGCCTCTTACCTTTTCAACCTATTTTTCCCCCCGATTTAGATCACAACATATTCCGTCAAAGCAAACATCACAAGACTAAGAACGCAAACAAACTTTCTAGAACAAGTCTCAAATACTTGACATTCTCGATGCGTCACATTGTGGTTTCTTACTCAAAGTATTGGGGTTCCATACGCACCCCCGCTGCGGGGTGTTTCCCTTCATCATTGACGCCAAGACTATTTTCTTTGTTTTAACATTTTTCTCCCCCTTTTACACTCGTTGTGAAACCTATGCACGTGGAAATATATCATTTGAAACTATAATTACTTTTTTCTCCAGTTCAAAGCCTCATTGCTCTGTGTGTAATGCAAATCTGTGTATTTCAAACAGCGATATGAAGGCTGCTCCATGTGTATGAATGTGCATGAGTCGCATCAAACTGTCGCCTGTTTGATCAGAGACGCCCTCAGATGTCACACGGTTTTAAATGTGTTCTTCAGTCGAAAAGTCTATTTGTAGATGTTGAGGTATGCATCTGTGTGTGTGTGTGTGTGTGTGTGTGTGTGTGTTCGTCTGAAGCCCACTCAGACTTCCCACTGTAGACACCGAAGGTCTCTCTTGCTCTCCCAAGTGGCGTTGATTGGGAAACAGCTCCAGGCAACCCCTAGGCCCTGCCTCTCGTTCCTTTATCTTGTGTGTTTGTGTGTGTGTGAGCATCCACAAGTGTGCCTGCGTGTGTGTGTGCGTATGTGTGTGTGTGTTTATACGTGTGTGTGTGCATGCACCCCGGCCTCCCACTCAAACTGCTTCATCTTGATTAGCAGCTGCTAACTTTAGATGAAAAAAAAAAAGGAAGGGAAAGGAGGGTTGAGCTTCTGGGATTTCGACCGGATTCAGAAGTTGATGTAACAATATTAGGATTCCTAAAAGGGAAAGAAAGGAGTGAAAAAAAAGGAAGAGAGGGCTACAGTTAAAAACCAAAAGGAAAAATAGACTCAACTTATTGAGCAAGGCGAACAAAGAGACTGCTGGCTGAACAATGATTCAGACGGTTAAGGATTGGAAGGGGAAAAATGAAAAAGGAAAAACGTGGTCAGAAAGGAGGAAGGATGGAAGGAAAAGACGGCAGACACAAGGGAGGAAAGAGAGGACGAGACCGAGGTGGAAATATGGAGGAGGAATAAATCAGACTGTAAGAATTACTGCCAGGTGTTTGAACTTTGAGAAAGGCAGTATTTGAGGATAAAGCATGAAGGATAAAGGTTTGTCGGAGCCGAGGGGCTCTCTCTGTCTCCACCTCTCTTGCTTTTCCCCTCTCTGTCTCTTCCTCTTACTCAGACAGGCTGATTGAGCTTTTTACCTGCAACTACGGTCGCACATGCACACATATGCGCACGCAGAGTTCAAGGCGGGATGAGACAGCTTTATTATAGGTCTGCAGATTGATTGGAGGCTTCCACCTCGGCTACGTGCGGTGGAAGTTTGAACTCTTAAATAACGGCTAGCTGAATGAATGATGCATCGAAGTAAAAATTCCTCGCTTAGTTGAACATCTACCAACAAAAGGGAACTATTTTTCTCTTCATTATCTCTCTGAATTCATGCAGGCTGAGAGGCACAAGAAGGCTGTACCTATGCCAGCGTGTGTGCTCATTGTAAGGCGAGCTAATGGCCTCTTCAAATGTAAGATAAGAATATACTCTTGTGGATTAATGTAGCTATAATCGATGCCACAGTACATTATGAAAAAAAAAAGCATCAATATAAAAAGATTCCAGCGTGAAACATTAGGGGCTCTTTCTTACACCCATCGCAAAGCGGCGCAAAGCGGTGTGTAGGTCAATAGGGGCCTACTACACCCACTAGTAGGTTTTATCATCTATTCACATGGTAGATCACCGAAAGAAGCTATAAAAGTACACGACGGCGACTTCTCGCGACCGTAGTAATTATGACAGCAGCAGAAGAAGGTAGGTCCTGTAGCATAGACAGTGTGAAGGTCGGGGACAATGGATGGGTCACAAAACAAAGATGTTTGTATCCCGTGCGAAACCAACAATGTGTACTTGTCTTTGTGTTCGTAGTTATTTTAACCTAAAACACGTTGACTTTACTGTTTTTTGTTTTTTTTCTGCCTAAACCTAAAGAAACCTTTTTGTTTGTGTTCAAAACGTGACGTTTCATTCAGTTTTACAACATGTTAGAACGTGTTACTTTTAAGTTTCACTTTCACTTTTACAACAGAGCAGGCGTACTAGGCCCCTAATGACCCACATCTATGGTGCTTATAGCAAATGCTAATGCCTATTTAATGGCCTGATAACAGACAAATCGGGTGCAAAATCAAACATTTTTACTGTATTAATTTAGATATTTTGCATTATGAAAAAAAATAAATGCATCAAAAGTATAAAAAGCTCCCTGTTTGAAACATTAGATGTCTTATTTATTGCCCCCAGCTTCAGTGGAACTCGATGCTAGTTTTTTTTTCTTGACGGTGATAAAATTGTAAAGATGAGAAATAACACAATATTGAATCGATTTGGGAAACGACACATCATTCTCCCGCCCCCGTGTTTACCTTTGATCACATCCCACGTCACGGCGTCTCCGCCGCGCGGGCTTCAATTAGGTTGAAAGAGCGGTGG
>CAKALG010038991.1:0-22659 GCA_916700815.1 Helicolenus hilgendorfi
GCAGTCCCATTAGTGTCTAGACTGATACCCTCCTCCTGCAGCCTCTGGGTGCAGTAGCGAACAGTTGCCTCGGGGTCGTCTTGACTCTCCCGGTCTATTGCTAGTGCATAGCTGGACTCGCTGCTATTCTTCTCTATGTGAAGCACGCTGAGCTCCTTGCCCGTGAAATGGGTGCGGATCTGGCTGAGGTAGGTCATGACAATGAGGCGGTCAGGCACTGCAAGCATGACCATGTCTGAAGGCTCCATCAACCTGGAAATGCCAAGTTCGGCAAAGCCGTCGAAGGCCTGCAGATTTGCCGAAAAATAGATCAGGAATTATCAACCAACACATGGAAAAGTTATGGTTATGCTATTGTTGGTATTCAACAGATGGCCAATCACCTTTTTGTTGTTGTGCTTGATGTCATACGGGTCCAGCATTTCAAAATTACTACACAAAGGACAAAAAAAAGACAAAATAAACACATAAAACAGTGTAAGCATAAAGAGGAATAAAGGTAATACACCAACTAATTTCAACTATTTCATACATCTTTTCTGGTTGGAAGTGATGCAAAATGGCACAAAAGGCAAGGCCGTTCCTCCAGGAGGTGCTGAAGTTGGTGATCTTCACTCCCTTGTGATCCTGTGTGACTGCCTGACACCAGTCCAGTAGAGACTGGCTCGATGTCACTAAGCGGGGAGTGGGCGAAAAGCACTAGAACAAACACAATGACATATGGGGAATGATTGTAATATAAATTACATTTCAGAAACTACAGTACATATAGTCCCTGAACTATCACGTGAGTCAGAGCTGAATAAAGACTATTATTAAATGGTTGTTGGTGTCAGAACAATAACACATTTGACATATGCAATATGGAGCATTATTGCCAATTAACAGATCCAGCAGAAACTGAGTAATACTACCATCCACCTGATCAATGTAAGTCCAATATTCACTACGCTTGCAGGTAGTTTGCAGCTCATAAAACCAAAATAATGAGCTGAAGGAAGCTAACAATCTCCTTGAAGCTGAGAGGAACTGCAGAGTTGGTGATAATTCTTCACTCTGAGCAACATCTTGCACATTATACACAGTTATTTGATCGATTGTTAATCTAAAAAATATTGATAAATGCAGCTTTAACATACTTCCAGAGAGGCAGCCCCATCTGCAGTTCTTTTCTGAGGTGTGGTTGGTTCATTGGCTTGGTGGAGGCCAGCAACTTGTGACTTTTGCCTGGAAAGACACAAAAACAAAGCAGAAAGTGAGAAATAAATTCCACATTTGTTTTGATAACATGTTTGTCATGAACAGCAAAACACTGGTTATTGATGATTTTGTAAGCCATGTTGCTAATGACGCCACACCATGTTAGATAATTAGAAAATACAAGGAAATGAGAAGTTCTAATGTGTAGAGAGTTAGTCAGTTACAGGGTTGGAAATTAACTGTTTTTTGTCCAAAATCTACCAGCCACTCAATGAATTGTTTTTTGGCTGGTGGCTGGTGCTAATTTCCAACCCTGGTACACCCCCACACCTTAATGTGTACCGACTAATCTTACCTTTCTTCCTCTAAACCACCAGCATCTACATCTACAGACACAAAGCCAAAGTCCAACTCTTCATCCCTCATTTCCTTCCTTGAGTTTATTTCCATTGGTCCACTGTCTTTGTCATCCTCTAAATGCAGCCAGTCATCCTGAGAAGATGCAACAGTGGAAGCAAGGCACCTATCAACCTCTGCTCCCAGGACTTTTTCAATGTCAGCTTGCTCAAACACTGCCTCTGCAGGCTTCTCCGAGTCATCTGTGACAACAGGCTTTTCTGTAAAGGTCCAGCCTTTAATGATTTCATCCAGTGCCTTCTCTGTATCTTCTACAGAGTCTTCTTGAGGAAATCCTTCTTCTCCCATTGCTTCTAGCACTTCCCGTTCCAACTCTGACGCAGCATCATCTTCTCCTTGGATTGTGACGAAACCTCCTTCAGAGATCACACTTGAATCTAGCGACGTTGAGCCTTCCTTAATTTCCTTCCTAGTGGCAGATGTGTCCTCTGAGTTTCTCTGTGAGAGTTCCATTTCTAGGGGGAATGCATTGTCTACAGGTGGTGTGCTGTCTGAATAAGTCGCACTGAGACGTTTCTTGGCCCGTGGCAATGGAACAGGCAAGCTTGACTGTTCGTTCTGTTGGACTGATTCCTCACCAGTGGTGTCAGTTACTGTGTCCGGCAGGCAGGGAGGTGGCGAGCCAGAAATTATAGGGGCATCTGGGAACGAACCACTGAGGCGCTTCTTTGCTCTTGGTTTTGGTACAGGCAAGCTTGTAGCTCCTGGTGTCTCCTCTACTTGAACACTGCTCTTAATGTTCAATCTGCTTCTCAACTTTACAGGAGCCACTTCTTCTGTAGATGTAGAAGGTTGATCACCCATGGGGAGAGGGGGGGAGCCTTTGCTGTGTTGCACCTTTGACAATTCTTTAGTTGTTGAGGAAATGGATAAAGGACCACCTTGGCTTCCTGCCTGTGCCTCTTCTCCATGGGAAGGCTTAGACATGCTCGCCATTGCTGTAACATCATCTGGGAAGGAGCCACTGAGACGTTTTCTCACACGAGGCCTTGGGATATGAAGAGCTGTTTGTTTGTCTTTCTCTGCTTCTGCTATCTCTGATACACCCTCTGATTTCTGAGAAGATGTGATGTTGATCGTTTCAACAGATGTGTCGCCAGCAATAATTGACTGCTTTATTTGTTCCACAACAGTGTTGTCGATCTGAACTGGTTTTACAGACTCCTTGTCACTGTCGATTTTGCCAGATCTTCTTGAGGGCAATCTTTTGCCACGTTGTGGAAGACGTATCTTCTTTATGATTGAGAGAGAAGCGGTTTGTTCAACAGGAAATATCTCTGGTTCTGGCTTTGTGGTGATGCTCTCGATTCCCTTAGTTTCCGAGGGAGGAATTACGTGAGAAGAGGCCATGTCTTTCTCTGGCCATTCCAAGGTACAAGAGGTTTTCTCTGTGTCCTTTGAGTTGACCAGTTCTGTGTCTGCATGTAAAGAAGCACTCGCAACAAAATCTGTTTCATGAGATTTTGCTTTTGTTGTTTGGTCTTTTCTTTCTACAGGTTGTGAAGGGATCATTTCAGTGGCAGTTTGAATGGGTTTATCAATGCTCTGTAAAGGTTCAAGAGCAACCGCAACACCAGAGCTTCTCTCACAGGGTTGAACAGGAACAGGATCCGTGGTTTTCAAAGCAGAACTGACTTGGGCTTTCAAATCCTGTTGGTCATTAGTTTTTGGAACAGATATCTCTCTAGTGACACTGCCTTTTCTCCTCTCGGGCTTGCAAGGGGCATTCTTCTGTGGAGTTTCGGGTGGCAAACTACCATCTCGTCTTTTCACACGAGGAGGCGCGACAACATTCATGGACATTTTCACAGATTCAGCTTCTCCTTTTTGTCTATAGTCACTTGTGTATGGTGTTACTTGAGCAGTAAAACTTTCTTGGGCATGACCATTCTGAGGTACACCAAGAGGAATGCTACTGTCTCCTGTCTTTATGTTGACAGATGGGGCAGTGGCAGGTTGTATCTCAACAGTAGCATCTTTCTTTTCAGACTGGACTCGAACAACCTCAGGAAGGAGCTTGACCAACACACCTTCAGATTTATGTTTGCGGTCTGGTGTCAAACTATCCTTCCGTCTGAGTGGTCGTAATGGAACAGTGCCTTTTTCTTCATCACACCTTTTCTGTTGAGGTTCAGGAACTTTTCTCTTGGGCTTTCTGCCTCGCTGAGGGACAGCAATGTCAGCTTGTGGTCCAACTGTACTAATGTCCTGAATATCTGAGGGTTTGTCCATGAGTATCTCTCTATGTACATTGGCGTCTGTCAGTGACTCATTTGATGTAGGCTGCAGGGAAGTGCCAGAAATTCCTTCCATGTTTGTTTGTTGGGGGCTTAAGGAAAAGAAAGGACAAGCTTCAGAATTTTCTGTTCTTTACTTTAACATATAGTTGTACAATGCACCTTATCTCCAACCAATATATCTGCTCAATCGACAAGACAGCAACCAAATCTTATGAAACATTGTAAAACAAAGCTGACCGTCATTTGCAATATTCTGCTTTACTTGTGTACATGCATACTGTCATTAAAACAACACAGCAGCACATAAAGGCCATACTTTAAAGACAAAGTTACCATAAATGTACAACTCCTACCTAAATCACTACATAAAAGCAACTTTACCATTCCACATCGCAATGCCAATATTTTCGGCCATCACAAATAGTTGACCATCACAATTTCCTGAGTAGTAAGCGCTCATAAGCAGAACAAGAGACAATGTTATCACCAAAAATGCAGAACACGTACACTATCACACCGTGCAACCAAACACTAACCGGATCATTGTTCGCCAGCACTCACCCTTTATCCAGTTGTGAAGAAGTTGACACTGTTCTAACCTCATCCTGTTCTATCTCAGTCTGGTGCCTTGCTAACAAACTTTCAATGTACACAGATGTTTGACCAGAGTCCTGCCCTGTGAGTGATCTCTCCTTTGTATGCCATTGATCAAGAGAGGCCTCTTGTTCCTCTACTTGTTCACTATCTTCCTTTGATATTTCAGTGATATCTGCCTCAGTCAGTGGTGGCCATTTCTTCATGCTTGCACAAACCAAAAACCCGTCATCACTGTCGGTAGTTGGTGATGGAGAGTCCAACATGTAAGGCTCAGCACTTGTTGGATATTCAATGTTATGATTGGTGTGATTGTCTTCAAACTGGCCCTCTATCTTCTGTACGGGAATAGTGTTGTCCACGAAATGTGTTGAAAACTCATCTGAAGGTGTCAGTGTCTCGTCTTTCAGATCCATAGAAGAGGCAGCCCTGGGTTGGTGCTCCACTTCAGCTAGGGTAGAGCTAGACGGCCCCAAAATGGATGCTACTGTTTCATAACTGTGAGACATGGATACTGGAGTGAGTGAGTGAAACCTGGAACCATGCAAAAACAATGGTTTCAATAAACATGTAACTAATAGAAACCAGTGAGTATTGGAGAAAGTAAAATAAATTCCCATGCAAATGCAGTCCAGTTTTTACTTTACCCCAAACTTTGAAATGTCAAATTCTGCATTTGAAAATGGAATGAGCTTGATGTATGATGAAGTGGACCATGAAATGTCTCGATTTAGGGTTAACAATAATTGATGCACACTATGTTGCATGCTTCACACTATTAGTTTCAGACAAGTCTTACACTTACCCTTTGTGGAAAACACCCACAATAGCATTTACTAATCCTGAGGCCTCTTCCTCTTTTGCTGACAAAGAGGATTTTGCCTGTTTTTCTGTAATTGTTTCCTCTGCCTCCAATACTTCCCAACCCAAGACTCCTGCTGGTTCCAATGTATCCAATGGTTTCTTCACGTTTGTTTGGGCTTCCTCTGCTACTATCCTTTCTATGTGTGATTTGCTGAGGACCCAGATACAACACAGTTTAAGGTGTGATCCACAGAACTCAGGCAGCAACACAATACAAAATGTATTGAAATACGGCCTTCACAGCGATGCTGAAATTTACCATGCACTGTATTGTCAAGTTACTAAAGCTATTGTCTTTAGGTCCAAACAGTCTATGTTAGGCAGGCACTAAACTGACCCCTTTCACAGCAAACAATGCAAGAGCACTGGGCTCTTTTACTTACCCGTTATCTACACAAAGGTCTATGTTTTGCTTTGCACCGCCTTTGAATTTCTCCTCTGTCATAAAAGCAAACATAGTAAAATACACATAAAAAAACAAGACAAAAAAAGTGAATGTGACCTTGATTTTCACACTGTGAATGTCTCACCATATGCAAGTGCTGTGCTGGGGATGCTAAAAGATGTGGAGGGAACACCAGGCATACTTTGGTCTTTGAGATGTGACTGAGTTGACTCTGCATGAGGCAATTGTTGTAATGTTTGCTTCTCAGTAGAAGAAGGGACGGGAATCGTCATTGCTTCTTCCTCTGTTGGATTCAGTTGTGAAATGCTGGGGAGCCCAGGGATTTGAGTCAAATGTGGACATGATGGAGCCATTGCTACCATGTGTTCCAATTCATCTTGTTCATGTTCATCTTTGGCTGAGAATTTTGCAGTGATGAAAATCTTCTCTTTCTGCAGCTTCTCAAACAGGGACTCACTGTGTGTTGTCCTAGTTTGTATATTTGTACATTCAAAGCTAAGCATCCTTGCTGATGGAAAACCTGGGATACATGAAACACACGGAGCAGATGTGTATAAGCTGACCATATTTGGTGGTCTGTTTACAACTTGAGCAGAAGGAAAACCACATACTCTGGCTTCTTTTGGGCAGGATGTCACTAATGCCACCATGCTTTTCATGTTGTAGCAAGATAGCTGGTCCTGTCCAGCAAGTGACAAAATCATTTCTGCCCTCTTCTCCTGAGGCTTTATCAATATTGGTTTTGTTTCATTTAGCCACCCTATACTTGGGATTGTAGTCATGGATGCAAATCCTTTGAGATTTGAAGCACTGGAGCAGCAATGTACAAAACAAATCATATTGGGTTCAATCTTGGGTTTAGTTCGAGGTGCAGAGGGGAACCCAGGGATCCTGGATGCTTCTGGGCAAGATGGCGCTAAGGCCAACATTGTCTTTGCAGTTTCTCCATCTTGATTTGGACTGTGCATAACAAAAACGGTCTCCTTTGATGGCTTATCACACAAAGTGTGTGGATCAAAAAGCCATTGTAATTTTGAGGCTCCTTCAAAGGATGCACATCCAGGGAGATTGGATACTTTGGAGCAAACAGGTACAAGACTCAGCATATTGTATCGGGGGACAGATGGGAAGCCTGGAACCTTTGATGATCTTGGGCAAGAAGGAACCAAAGCAAGCATGTTGTTTGGTTTGTCTATATTAATTGGTGAGCTGTTAATGATAAACTGAATGTTCTTTTGTGGTCTGTGCATCAATAAACCAAGTTCAGCACCCCATCCATCTTCCTTGTGCCCTTCAACTGATGGAAATCCAGGTATGATAGAAACTAGGGGGCACAAAGGAAGGAGGTTGACTACATTTAGGCCATAATACACCATTTGGGGATTTGGAACAGATGGGAAACCAGGGATACTTGACACTTTAGGACAGGTTGGTACACAGGAAACCATATTCTTCATTATCTTTTTGTTGTCATTTGATGTGTCAAATATGACCCTCTTCTTTGGTAGCAACTTCAGCAATGACACCTTTTCTTGAACCCATCCTAAATTCATATCCCCATCAACTGATGGGAATCCAGGAATTTTGGAAACTTGTGGGCACAATGTTAAAAGGCTGATCATATTTGGTGCACTATACACAGTTCTGGAATTTGGACAAGAAGGAAATCCTGGCATCCGTGCCTCTTTTGGACAGGATGGTGCAAGAGAAACCATTGCTTTCATTGCTCTCTTATCTCCTTCACAACTGTCAATCAATGACACCTGCTTTTCTTTCAGTCTTGGTTCAAATAGTGGTTTCCTGCTAACTGTCCACTCTTTTGAAGTATGAGATGATGGAAATCCTGGTATTTGTGACACCTTTGAACATGAGCTTGAAAGACTGACCATATTTGTCATGTCAATAACATTAGTTATCCTGGGTTTTGGGACAGAGGGAAAGCCAGAGATGAGTGATTCTCTTGGGCAAATTTGTGCAAGAGACACAACTCCTTTCATGTCTTTGTCCATTGTATCGTTCTCCAGTAATAATACGGACTCCTTTTTCATTTGCTTCTCCCACAATGGCTGATGAATAGTGTTCCAGTCTTTGCTGTCAGCTTTCTGCATTGAAGGAAAACCAGCCATTCTTGAGGTGGCCGGGCAAGATGGAAGGAGATTGACCCCATTATATCTTACTGTAGGTTGCAGAGCAGATGGAAATCCAGGGATACAAGCTTCTTTTGGACAAGTTGGGGCTAAAGCTGACATGGCCCTCATGTCATCATTGTGAGGTGTCTCTTGAATCATCGCCATGTTGATTTTTGGCTGTGTTTGTCCAACGGGTTTGTAATCTGTAACCCAGCTTTTGCTAAATTGTTCCATTAATGACGGAACACCTTCAATACAAGAAGTTTTGGGGCAAGAGCTTAAAAGGCTCATCATATCTGATCCATGATGTGCTATAGTAGGTTGTGGAATTGAGGGGATGCCTGGTATGCAAGAATGTTTTGGGCAAGTTGGTACCAAAGCTCCCATTAGTTTAATTTCATCCTTCTCTTTTGGTGACGTTGTCATGACAACAAGTTCAGTTTTTATTTTCTTCTCCAAAAGTGGTTCCTGTTGAGATACCCATGATCTGTTATTGGCTTCACTGATAGATGGTGAACCAGGTATAGTGGACACACTTGGACAACTGGGATAAATATCCACCATATTTGTTCCATAAAAAACTGAACATTGTTGTGGTGCAGACGGAAACCCTGGATTTATAGCCTCTCTGGGGCAAGAGGGTACCAGTAAAACCATTTCCTTCTTGTTCTTTTCATTATCCTTTAATGCATATGGTGGTAATACTTCCTTCATTTTTGATTGTCTCTCCCAGATTGGCTTTTGATCTATAAGCCAGTGTTTTTCTGTAGCAGGGAATTTGGACGGCATGCCAGCAATGTTTGACACACTGGGACAGACTTCCAAGAAAGTGGACTGTTTGTACTCAACTTCAGGCTCCATATAATGTGGCACACATTCCATGCTTGGGTTGGAAGACTTTTTATGAACCATTTCATTATCCTTTGATGGCGTATCCCGAGTAGACTTGCTATCCAGAAGGCATTCATCAGTTTGTCTAGCAGTAATGGCGAATTCAAATATGCCACTAACCGTAGGGCATACCGGCAATAGATCTGTCATCTCAGCTTCTGTACTTGTCTTCATTTCATCACCAATGAGTAACATGGAAGAGAGACCGGCCATTTCTTTTATAAATTCCATTTCTTCCTCTGATGCGTTTCTAGTTACCTCGTTTCTCGTTACCTCTGTAGTCACCTTTGGCAGCTCCTCCCATAGTATAGTCTTGTCTGTGGGACATTTTATTGTAGTCGCCTTTGGTAGCTCCTCCCATAGTATGGTCCTGTTTGTGGGGTGTTTTTGTAACTGCTGCTCAGCAATATTTATTTGGGTTTGGGAAAGGAGTTCTGCTGCACCAGCAACAATTGGGCATGATGGCTGTGGTGAAACCGTGTTTTCATGTCTAAAGAGAAGGTAAATAAATAAATAAGTTATAGTCAAAGTTTACTGTGGGAAGATGCCAAATAAAAAATATATATAGTATTAGAGCCTTTCCATGAGTTACATTGTAATTCTATATATTTTCATCACAATACAATGCAATCCTGGTACAGTGTACCTCAATCAATTAGTAAGAAAGTAATCAGTGCTTCATACTCACAGTACAATTACAACTAATTTACATATGATAGCAACGTTGGAAATAAAACTGTATATTACTACTCATTATTCTTAAAATAGGTATTTCACTCCCATGCATGCAATTTCAACACATGCTATTCACTCCAAACAGCCTAAATTAGAACAACTCTCCACTAGAGCTAAAAAAGTTGCACTGCAAAAAAAAACATCACGCCACACCATTTGCTTAGGTTGATTCGACAACTACAGTTATAACAGCCAGTGCAGTAAATCCAGCATTATTACTGAGTGAAAAAATATTTCAAATGATCTAACAGTACTATTCTTTACAGTATATCCCTTGTATACTCAAGCATGTTTATGTTTTATTTATTCATTCATGGATGGATTTCCAAACTGACTTGCACTTGTATTCTGCTACTGCTTTGTTATCATTTTTTTTCCCTATGGCAAACCATTTTGCTCACCAGTACTACAATTTGACTATGAAGAGCAAGAAATGAAGCCTACCTCAAGACGACATTACAAATTAAAACCATGCAACACACATCACTACACCTTGATCAAACTGACAAGAGCACAAGCCATGTATTAGCCTGTCTCGTACTTACCCACTCTCAGAGTATCTAACGGACCCTTGATCCACACTGTCATAAGGTGTGGTAATGACGTCCATTAACTCTACTGACAAAGTCTTATCTGACTCTTCTAAGGGCGTGAAACCATGATCCTCCACAGTTACTAGAGCAGACTCTGCTTCTTTGCCCTTCTCATACATTAATATCTGTGTTTCTTGAGCATCCTTTTGACCCCAGGTGCTGAAACAATGACAAGTGACAAGAGGGACAAACTATAAATTTGGGGAACCACAGAAAAACTCAAAGATACACAAAGTATTACACACACCAAAAGCACATTTTGCAGTCACATGGTTGAGACAAAGCAAACGCATTATTGTGGAAATGCATCATATCATTACATCCACTGTGCAAACCAAGGCAACCCACCTCTTCCTAACACTCAAGAATAGTGGCATGTCAGGAATGGAGTGCCACATTCTGCAATGCAAGTTTCTGAAAACAGAATCGAAAAGTAGATGTTTCAAAAACGAACCCGCTGACATCACAGAGAAAACTCAAACTCCAACTCTCCAACTCACCCTTTTTCTAGAACAGCTATTTCTTCAGCCTCAATCGGCATCCAAAAGCCACATTCATCTTTATGTCTCTCCAAAGCTGAGCACACATCAGATTTTGTTTTCTCTGTGTCAAGATCTAATCTGGTTGGACTGGCCTCATCCGATAACATCTCAATCCCATTAACTCTGGGGGATTGTGGTGATGAATGGTCCACTTGGATTTCAGAATGTGATGATGGTAACTCTTTGACAATGGCCTCGATGGGACATGTTGATGATTCAATTGTCATTCTTTGGTGTACATCCTCTGGTATATCTTGGCTAGGGAAGTTAAACTGTATGGATATCTTTCTGACAGAATCCGTACAACTAGATCCTTCCAGTGACAGCTTGTTTTCTCTTTCCTTTCCAATTATTTTTGTTCCTGGCCACCCCTGTTCTGAATGGTCCACATGTGTTGATGGTACTCCAAAAATAGAGGCCTTCTTTGGGCAAGATGGCACAATATTTACCATATTCGGAAGCCGGTCTATATCAGGCGGTGGAACTGCTGTGAAGCCAGAACTGAGAGCAATGTTTGGACAAGAAGGTTCAAGAGAAAGACTTGCCATTATCATATCTTTGTGAGGAGAACTATACTTTGTGTAAATTGGACAGCAGCCTTGCGCCTTCATCATCACTGGCCAGCCCTCTACATTAGAATCAGAAATAATTGACACTCTTGAGGGGAAACCAATGATACTGGACCGCCGTGGGCAACATGGCAGCAACTTTACCATGTCTGGATGTTTTTCCACAATGGCATCAACATCTTGGGGTCGTGGAGCAGATGGAAATCCAGGGTTCAGGGCTTGTCGTGGACACGATGGAAGCATACTCAGCATTATTTCTTTGTCCCTATATGACGCTTCTTTAACTGTAAAATCTTGGTGGACAACTCCATATCTTTTATTGAATTGGTTTCCCCAAACTACATTCTTGTCCAAATACCAGCCATCAGAATCTTTTGCACAACTCCTTGCAGGTAGACCTGGAATTTTACTGTGTTTTGGGAAAGTGGCAACAGATTTTAACATGCTGGGGGCCTCATTCATCACAGCTTCCACTGGTCTCTCTCCTGCCTTAGAGGGAATTCCAGGAATACATGAGTGTTTTGGACAGGATGGCAACATTGATACCATAATGCTAACCAATGCCTTTTCTCTAAAATACATCTTATGGTCATGTATTACTGACAGTCTCCCTGGGTTTCTAAATATCCTTTCCCATGCTGGCCTTTTGTCCACACTCCATTCGGCCTCATCAGAATCACTGTAGAATCTAGAGGGTATTCCACATACTCTGGATTGTCTTGGACAAGTAGGCAACAGATTGATTATACTTGGTATATCTGCTAACACCTGACATGGTACTGATGGAAAGCCTGGTAAACAGGCTGTCTGTGGGCAGGACGGCAATATCAATACCATGTTTGTGATCATATCACACTCAGAATAGAACACATTAACATCCTGTAAATGTAATGTAACTGCAGACTTCTCCCTTGGGAGTAGCAGCGGCTTACTTTCCATAAACCACTGTGATTGTTTGGTGGTGTCTCTAAGTGGCATTCCAGGAATTCTAGATTCCTTTGTACAACTAGGCAATAAATTCACCATAGTTGGGCCATCTGCCAATGTCCGTGTGAGAGCAGAGGGAAACCCAGGGACACTAGCGTTCTCAGGGCAAGAGAGTAGTATTGCACTCATACGTTCAGCAGTGTTTTTATCAAAACACAAATCTGCATTTAGAATCTGCACTTCCTTTTTGATAAATGGTTTCTCCCACTGTAAACTTTTAGAAGCCAACCATTCATTGCAGCTGGACAAACAAAGTTTTTTTCCAGTCTTTGAAGGCCAACCAGGGACTCCACTATGTATGGGGCATGAAGGCATTATATTCACCATACTGGGTTCTTGTCGTGGAGCAGAGGGTAAGCCAAAAACGTTGGCTTTTTGTGGGCAACTTATCAACATATCTACCATATTTTTAGAGATTTCTGTGTCTTTCGGTATCCATTGAACAATGTAAGCTTGTGTTTTCTTCTCTGGTCTCCTGTTAATAAATCGCCTCAAGGCATGCCAATATTCGTTCACTGAATTGTTTTGATCTTGAGATGGCATACCAGGAGTTTGGGTCTGTTTAGGGCATATATGTACAAGACAGACAATGCTTGGTAACAACTTCTGGGGATCTGTGGGCATACCAACAAGACAAGTTCTCACAGGGCCCGAGGGCAACATTGCCACTGAATTGAACATTTCTCCTTTGTCTAGATCCTGAGCAGCACTTGGGGAACTATCTGGAATAGAGGCTTCACCTTTACTCAAGTGCTTCTCCATCAAAATGTGCCTGGTTATATCCAAACCCTCACATTGAGCACTAACTGGCTCCTTAGAGGGTAAACCAATGACTCTGTTTTTTCTTGGGCAAGTAGGCAAAACATCTGCCATGCTAGGATCGTGGCTTGGTGCCAATAGAACATCAGGCAAACTTGGTTCTTTTCTTGGCGCAGAGGGAAAACCAGGGATGGTTTCCTTCCAGGGACAAGATGGTAACATAGCTACCATATGTTTCATATGTTCTTTATCCTCATGTGACTTTTCCTGAATCAGAACAGGATTACTTCTCAATGCTCTAACTAAAATGAATTCCCTCAAAATATGCCAGCTCTCATTATATGCCATAACGCTTTGTCTACCTGGCATACCTGCAACCATTGTCTGTTTAGGGCATGTAAGAAGAAGACTGATCATACATGGAGTATTTGAAGCCTTCAGCAATGGTGCAGAAGGAAACCCTGGAACACTGGCCTTTCTAGGACATGTTGGCAACATGGCCACCATGACTTTAATCATATTAGTATCACTAACAGCCTGTTCCTGAACACAAGACATGTGTGAAACAAATGCTTCTTTTATCTCCAATGGTTTCTTCCAAAGAGAACATCTGTCCCAAACAATCTTTCCATATCCAGTGACTGATCCAGCAGAAGCTAATCCTGGAACCCTGCCAATTCTGGGACATATAGGTAAAAGACAAGTCATATTTGGCTCACGTTTCAAAGCTGATGGGAATCCAGGAATACTGGCAGACCTGGAGCAGGACGGTGTTAAGTCCACCATTTTTGCAATTCCTGTACTACCCTCATAAAGGGAGCTTACATAATCTGAATACACGATTAAAGGAAATCTGTTGCTGGGTAACTTCTGAAACAATAACCTCCTATCATCAGGCCAAGCTATAACTTGTGACTGATGTAAAGATGGCATGCCATGAATCTTGGAATATTGTGGGCAGGTTGATTGTAACTTAGTCATACTTGGCACCCCCACTGTTACTTCAATCTGAGCTTCAGGCAGTAAAGTGGATGGTGAATGAGAAATAGAACTCAACGTTGTAGACGATGGACTAAGTTCTACCTTAGATGTGTGGACACACTTTTCTTCAATACTGACTGCAGTGCTTGGTAACACAAGTTCCTGTGTAACACTCCTATCTCTTTCACACCACGGTCTCTTATCCATAGACAAAGCCACATTTTCAGTTCCCCTTTTCTCCATGCAATGTTCTGGGTCCAACCCTTCAAAGCCTTTTGTTGAAGACAATGCCAAATCCACTTCAAATTCTTCTCTTTGTTTTAATAAATTGTCCGTTGTGGCCTTCTGTGCTGAGAAATGCCCAAAATCAGAGTCCAATCTTGAAGTAACTTGGTCTCTGGCAGTCATGTTGCATATGGGTTTCTTATCCATAATGGGTATTAGAAGATCAGGGCTTATTTTTTGAGTGTCTCTCTGTGGCTTCTCCCACTGTGTGGTTTTCGCAATGGCCTGTTCTCCAGACTGAACTTCGGGTGTTTTGTTCATCATCATTGGAGGAAAAGCAGAATTGGCATCTCCAAGACAAGATGACACTGAGGCAGCCATGCCCTCATTTCTGAAGGAGTAAAGTATACCAAAGATTGATGTCAGAACAAAAAGGCTGGAGTGCTTTAGAAAGATGTTAAAAATAGATGCATTTTTAAGACTACAGAATGGGGATTTAACTAACAGACTACCACAGTACACTTACCCCGAATCCATAGTTACAGCTTCTTTTTTATGGGCCACTCCTATCCTTCCTATCAGTTTTGTGTCAGAGGTTTTAGCAATTTGAGGCAAGTGCAACAAAGGTTCCTGGAGTGATCTGGAAGTAGGTTGGGGGTTGCTAGGAGAAAGGGGTTTATATTGAACAGGCTCTGGTTGGGCTATTGGATTCCCTAACTGAATGGTCATCTTGGACAAGTGACTTCTTGGTTGAACCAGAAGCTCCTGGTTTTGCTTAGGTGCAGAAGTGAGGGGAGGAAGTGTTGGTTGACTGTTTGGGAATGTCCTTGTTGGCCTTGATTCTGTTTGATCCATCTGTGTTTTTGGCATCTCAAAATAATTTAGCCCTGCGGCTATGGGTGTTCTGGGGCTAAAGGGTAGAAGAGAGGCCATGCTCTCAGGTCTGAGGGACAAACAAATGAAGATCAGAGTTATGACGTAAGGGAAGTCTCCGCCGAAGTAATGCAGTCCATATCCAGGCCACATTCGCAGAATTCCACACAAGCAAATGAGCACTGTGACATGGAACTACAAAAAACATAAACCAAAGTCACGAACCAAACAAGTGTTTTGTGATAAATCACAGACGGAATGAGCAGCAGCAGCCTTTTAAAATAGTACATTGAAACAATACTGTGAGATCACTTGGCACTTGCCACATCAACATGACTTTGACCATGTTGCTTTTGTTTAAGTTTCAACATAAGAAGAATCCTTTTTAAAATCCCATATTCAAGGCAATTTCACACGCAGCTGAACAAGCAGCATAATAACACATTTTTTGCAGTGCTGAAACATTTCCACAAGACTATAAGCGCATAAGCTGCTCAACAGAGGGCACCAGGGTCATGTTTGGCAACTCTGACTGGGCAAACCAGTTTTCAATTTAACGTAAAAGAGTTCTCTATTTAACCTAGAATACTTCCAAACATTCCCAGAAGAGCTTTCAAGCCAAACAAATGGGGAGTTCATTTGTTTGTAGGATGAAGGAGTCCTCTTTTAAGCTAAATGTCAAATGCAAGTGTGCAATTTTCAGTCTACTTGCTTTTGAAAATAATATTTGGCTCTTCACCGGCCGCTCATTTACTTTAGCTCCACTATTTTGCACATATAACTAACGTATGAGCAAACCGGCAAACTAAAACAATTAACTGCACAAAGCTACAGAGTGGGGTTTACTAGCGACCCTTTCACAGTACAGGGAGTCATTTGATTCAAGGATCATATGAATAATACTGCTTAACTCACACACATCACATCATTTGCTGTTTGTTCAGGCACACAATTTATTTATTTGTAGTCTTGTATCATATTGGGTATACCAAACCTCAGGAAAAAATACGGTCTATTACTGGGATGAATCAAAATAAATCATCTCTAACCTCAGCCCTGTAACGCTGTAGTCTGCGGGCTGCCAGCTCCTACATTGAAACCACACAAGCCACCATTTTGACACAGTTAATAACTGCAGCAAACATCCCATGTTTGTTTAGATAGAAAAGGCTTTATCAAAAATACCAGACTGTATCTCTCAACAGACTTTATACTCATAGTCAGTGCGCATCTTCTTTGGCTTTGAATCAAAATATAGACCCACGTCCCTCAGTTGCCAAATGTAAGTATGGAACAGACACAATACCATATGCACTGTGCAATGAATTTGTTGCCATGTATGACGAGACAGTAAAAGTTGTTAGCAGTAACATACATGCAGTGCGATTAATGTTTGATGGAAATCATATTACTAAAGGAATAATCTACCCATAAATGCTCTAACATTGTTAAATTGCAGCAATGTGCTTTGCATTTCCAGACATATTTTGTTGCTTCACAATGTATTTTTTCAGTGTTCAACTAATCAATACAATCAATCACAATCAGTTGTCAAGATGTGACAGAAAGAAAAGTTTCATTGCTCAGCTAAATGGCATCACTGGGTTGTTTAGTTAAACTTTAGTCTGTTGACAGGAAACGTACCAGCAGCATCCAACCACATGTTTTCACACTAAACCCTCCCATGTTCACAGGGGTTGTTCAAAGCATTTCTTGAGGCCGACACTCTGTAGTACATTTCTATATAATAACTTACAATCTCTCAGGTGGCCTACCCAGTGTCTACTGGATATTCCCAGACCTTGGCTTAAAATGAAGACACAGAACATTTGCTGACCCCCATATCTTTGATTTAGTCATTTTAAAAACTCACCAACTACTCATTTAATACATCTGACACCACAAATTGATGTCATTAACAGTGTTGGAGTATCTGAGGGTAGATTTCTCCTTGACGTCCATGCCGACCACACCGTATTAAAAAAAACACCAAACCTGATAAAAAGCAACCTTTTATATTTACTCACCCTGCTGATGCCTTAAAAACCTCAACTCCAAAATGTGCATCTCTTTTCCGCTCTGAAGCCTTGGACGACTGGCTGGCCGGCGCTCTGGGATCAGGAGCTGAACAACAATATAAAGTTAGCCATGTAGTTGATGCATATAGGTGTCACTTTAGTCTACTCATTGTGTGTTCACACTCACTTGTAGGTGATGTATTCTGGTTGTCCTCTTCACTCAGCGTGCTCAACTGTCTTTTGAATTCTGAAACGAAAGAAAAAGCACAGAAGAGATTATACATAATGAGCTGTAAGTTAATGTTCATATATTCCACCACACCAGCACAGCATCAGCTGCTGCTTTAATATAAACAACCAGCAGAGGGAGACATGTGCTCGTATAATGGTGGGGTTTAGTCACTCAAGGGTTGATGCTAATTCTAACCAAGCAGGAACATGGTTCCTTTTTCTGTACCTTCATCTTGGTCAACGTGGGAGGTTGTGGCAGTTTGGGATATATGAGGCTGAGAAGGAGGAAGAGGAGGAGGAGGAGAAGACCCGAAGAGCACAAGAGCAGAGGAAGAGCTTAAAGAAGGAGGTGAGGGCGTCTCTACTGTAGGGGTGACCTGGGGTCTCCAGGAAGGAACATATCCAGACCCTCCCTGAGGTTTCTGCTCCAAAGACTGACCAGTGGGCAGAGAGACTGACGCTGACAGAGAGGAAATGAGGCAGAGGGATGATGGGAAGGAAGAGAAGAGTAGAGGGAACGGAAAGGTGGAATATTAATGACACATAACTGAAGTATGCTGCAGGCATTTTCTCTTGAAGCAGTCACTTAGCATATAGACGTGAGAGGGAGAGCAGGTAGTGCAGTACATGGAAAGAGGACCAATAGAAGCAGCACATGAAGAGCCAGAGGCAAAAAAAAAGGCATGGGATGAAGACAGATCAGAGTTTTAAAGGAATACTTCACCCACAAAATGATTATTGTACAACAATTGCTCACCCCATGTTTAAAACTTTATTTTTTTTTGCATGTCTTTGGCGAACAAAGAATAAAAAAACTGAGAAAACGCTTCATGAACTGAAGTAAATGGGTTGTGTTATAATACCGTTATAATCACTGTTATAATTGTAATGGAAATTCAATTAATATTCCGAGATGAGTCCTAATGAACGTTGAAATAATGATCTCTGAGAGATGAAATGTCTTTGTTGTATTTTATTCTTGCAAGAAGAGGCACTGGTTATACAGAGTCACACAAAGTCTGCAGAAGAGTGCACCTTCTTGCAAGAATAAAATACAACAAAGACATTTCATCTCTTCGAGATCCTTATTTCAACGTTCATTAGGACTCATCTCGGAATATTAATTGAATTTCCATTACGTAATGCATAATAATGTGATTATTCGAAGTGGCCATTGGGTGCTTTAAGTGAAGTAATGAAATCCCTGAGGTATAGACACATATAAAACATTACAAGCTGGTTAGAAGCACGTTAAAGTGCTGATTGTTTGCTTTAAGTAAAGTGAATAAAATATCATTAAATCTATGCAAGAACAATGACCAGCAATTACGAAGTTTTATGATACTTGACGTCATTATAAAATGCCGTATAATGTGTTTATTCATGATTGTTATAAATAATTATGAGTGCTTATAGCTGTAACTATACAGTGCTATGAGTCGATGTGCTCTGCTTATAATTCATTATAGACATGGGCGTGGGAAAGTGTTACAGAGAACTCTGCTGCCTGTTTTATAATATCTGACGGTGCACAAACATAGAAGACGTTGTTTGCACTCTCGTTTGCTCACATGATGCGTGTGAAAGTGATTTGCTGGATATATTTAGTTCCTACTGAAGATGTAAATCTTTAAAAACATCTCACGAATATATAGTTTCATTTTTCTCCTTCTCGCTGGTCATTGTAGTTTTTAGGAAACAAACAGGAGGAAATAGTGGATTTGTGGGGGGACTACTTTCAGCGGCGGATTAATCCACATTCGGTGCTCTAGTGCGTGTTTGTGGCAGCAGGACGGTGTATGTGGGACTAAGTCAGAATGAACTACAGTGTGTGTGTTAATGGTTATAAAGGAACATGTCACTCAGGGCAACGGTGTGACTCATTGATGTGGTTTAGGACAACAATGGAGCTCTATGGCTCAGAAGAAGAGATATCAGGCTTTGATACACACACAATACTTGTTAGTAGGTCAGTTCATTGTTTGGTTTGTTCTCATGTAGGATCAGTTTAAAAATGCATAATGCAGCATGAATACCCATCAAAGTCTTTACATTGGGGCTGTCAAAGTTAACCTCCATAATAACACGTTGACGCAAATTCGTTTTAACGCCACTAATTTCTTTAACGCATTAACGCAACTTGCAATTTTTTAGGTTGTAGCGGGCTCAGTTTTAAAGCTAGAGTGAAGATACTGGTATCATATGAAACTTACTTACGCTAAATGTTGGCGAGGAAAAACTGTCATGGCCGTTTTCAAAGGGGTCCCTTGACCTCTGACCTCAAGATGTGTGAATGAAAATGGGTTCTATGGGTACCCACGAGTCTCCCCTTTACTGACATGCCCACTTTATGATAATCACATGCAGTTTTGGGCAAGTCATAGTCAAGTCAGCACACTGACACACTGACAGCTGTTGTTGCCTGTTGGGCTGCAGTTTGTCATGTTATGATTTAAGCATGTTTTTTATGCTAAATGCAGTACCTGTGAGGGTTTCTGGACAATATCTGTCATTGTTTTGTGTTGTTAATTGATTTCTAATAATAAATATATACATACATTTGCATAAAGCAGAATATTTGTCCAATCCCATGTTGATAAAAGTATTAAATACCTGACAAATCTCTTTTTAAGAAACATTTTGAACAGATAAAAAATGTGCAATTCATTTTCGATTAATCACGATTAAATATTTTAATCTATTGACAGCCCTACTAATTATCAAATTATCATTTTGACTTAAAATGTGATAATTTTGACTTACAATCATATTTTTTTATTACTATTTCATAATCTTGACATTAGGAGTCATAATTTTGATTTACCGTGAGTATTTCAATGTTTGTCATTGCTATTAAAAATATGTTAATCAATTGACAACCCTACTTTACATACAGCATGTGAGCAAATGTGAATTCAATGAGAATCATAACCTAATGTCTCGACATCTTCAACCATGCTTGGGCACTATTGGACTAGATAACATGCGAAGGGGAATTCTATAAAAATAAAAATGCTGAAGGAGGAATGAAAGCTACATATCAGTAAATCAAATGTTAGCACAGGAGAAGAGGCGCTGGGTTTAGAGTGAACATGACTGAAAGGACACAGCAGGGAGGCTGAGGCTGAATAACAGGGGAGGATGTCAGGCTCGAGTCGGGTTAAAGGTAGAGCAGCATTACATGGCGTCTCTATCTGCTGTTTCTGCAGCGCTGCGGGCTGTCCGGGCTCATTGGCAGAGAGATGCAGAAACTTAGGAGAGTAGGCCGGCTGTGCTAGAGGGGCCTGAGATTTAGGAGGCCTCCATTCACTCTGCCAGGAGGCTGAGAAAATAAGGAGAAGGGGGGAACACAAACATGGAAGGATGGAGGTAGAGAAACACACAAGTAAAGGCATAGTAACAGGTGTATGAATGGAAAAGGTGTGAGCTAGCCTCTGACAGGTCCCTCTACCTGTCTCAGGGCCAGATGGCAGGCTGGTGGGCCTGGTGAGGCAAGCTTTGGGCTGTCTGGAAGCAGGAGGCGGTGGAAGTATGAGAGGGAAGGAGCTGAGAGGAGCTGAAGATGAGGAGGCGAAGGAGGACACAGAAGAAAAGGAAGGAATACTCTGTGTTTTCCAGGCAGTGGGACAGGCTGAGAGAGGGCAGACGGAAAGAATAAAAGAAAAGGAAAAAGATGGCAGAACAAAAAGCACACAGACTAATGCTGCATCCACATGTGATTTGAAAGAAGAGCCATAATATTAACAAGCTGTAAACAACTAACTGAATAGCTGGTGACCGTTGTGTTGCAAGCGCTGCTGGAACTAATCAAGTTGAGTTGGCCAAATAGCTAAAAACAAAGGCCAAAGATGCTTCCCATAATTCTTTCTAAAGATATTTATTAGATACAAGCTGATTTAATTGGAAGTAGGAGCTCATGTGTGTCTTCTCTATTGAATGTGAATGCAGCATTAGCCCTGATGAAGACCAATAAAACAGCACCGTGTACTGTATTTTGGATCGTTTCATCAATTAGAAAAACACAATTTTGAATTGAGTTATGTAATACCTGCTTGCGAGGTATCAGAGAAAGTATGGAGAGATGGATCAGGGGGGGGTGCAGAAGAGAGAGAAGAGACGGAGATGGCTTTAGAGGGGACGAAGGCAGCGAAAGCCTCCAAGCCCTCGGCTGGAGAGGAGTCGCTGTGGAAGCTATGGGGCCTTCGAGGAGCTGAAATGGGCACTAAAACAGATAGCAGAGTACAGACAGGAAGTGGCAAGAGGAAAGAGGAGAGCGGGAAGACAAACCAATAGAGAGAAAAAGGATGAGTGAAACTAGAAATACACAGAATGTTTACAGACAGATATCTGCGTTTGAATGCAGAATCTGTAGGAAACGAAATTGACTTAATACCAAGAACCCATGTGTATATACAGTATTTAATTTTAGTTAGTCTGATTTCTTTGTGGACAAAAAAATCCAGACCCGTTACAGTCAGACTGATTTTAAGCCGGGTCAAAGTCACAACCAAGATGTGCTGCTTGTGATGTAGTAACCTAAACTCTAACCCTGATAGTGACATTGATCACTTAAAGCTGAAAACAAGCAGTAAGAGCTGATCTGAGGTCTGCTGTCCATCTGCTGTCTATGAGAGCCAGCTGTCAATCACTCGCAAACTCCGACCAAACGGTCAAACTAGGCAGCGCTGATCCACTATGAATCAATATTCTGTTACTGTAATGCCTATTTCTCGTCTCAAATGTTTTCAGAATCATCTTGTAGTGCACGGTTTATGCTATTCTGAAATCTGGTGAAAGTTCCGGTCACATGAAATGGAAATGACCTGTGATTGGTCAAAGTCTCCCGTCAAAGGCTAGATTTTCTAAAGCCTGAAAACCGAGCCATGACGAGGTGCAGAAGTCTAGTTATCTCTCAGAACACTTGAATTACAATATGCTGAAAGGTTATTATGGAATTTTTGCCCAATGATGCAAAAAAACATACTGCCTACTGCCACTTTAACTCACTAAACTAGCGCTGTTAGCACTGCGAATCGCCACTCTGAATTTCATATTAGGCACCTTTAAATGTCAAAACAACACACTTTAAGTTTCAAAACATCAGCATTGAGCAGAGAGGAAATGTTGAATTATGGTGCAACAGGACGCACGGAATCATTCTCAAATGCATCTATTGTTCCTGGCATGAATTAAACAATTCTTTACTAAAAAAAATGACAAAATTACCAACATAATCGGACCCTAAAATGACAAGGGACCACACAGGACGAGGAATATCTGTTGACCGATACCTGATCCGGCAGCGGGCTGGAAGATTTTGGGAAGCGCAGGAGGGTGAGCACGTGTAAAGGCTGGCAATGTGTAGGCATAGGGGGTGGGCCGAGCCTGCTGGGTAATGCTCGGTG
>CAKALG010038992.1:0-12496 GCA_916700815.1 Helicolenus hilgendorfi
CGGTCCTGCTGGCGGCGCTGTCGCTTCTTTGACAGACGGTTAAAAACCTTCTCCGGAGTTTCCTCTGGCTTTTAAAAAACTCGACCGCCAGCAGAGTGAAGAGAGAGTCACATCTGGAAGGTAAGTCCACCTGAAAACCAACACTGACACAGCCACTACTCATTATGGTGTTACCTAACAGTAGTTAGTGTTCTAAACGGATACAACATGTTGTTGCGGAGTTAACTCTGAGTCACATGAGGTCTGAGTTTCTCTAGCTAGAGAAGCTAACAGTGTTAGCAAGGCGGCGCCGGCTGACGGAAGGCCCGTTAGACGATGCTAACAAGCTAACTGGATGCTAACAAGCTAACTGGATGATTTAACACCTTTGATTCAGATCGACCGTCTGGCAATAACCAAGATAACATAACATACTATATCAATGAGGCTTTGAGGAGGAAGGAGGCACGTCTCTGAGCTAGCTCACATTGGTAACTTACAGGAATAAATAAACCACAGCGTTAAATATGAATCAGCTAACAACAACAACTGTCTGTAATAAGCTCCACATTGAGCTACGAGAAGCACTGAGTGGTCAATTTATTAGGTACACGTGGCTAAAACGAGTAGTTTAATCCAACAGTCCTGCAATAGATCACCCGCTCATGAAGGTTCTGTTGTTCAGTTTGTGTTGATCCGGTGTTAGAGAGGTGGTGATTCAACGTTATAATGTTTTTGGATGTAGTAATTTCTGGTACTGTTGAATTGTACAGCGTTACACTAAGAGTTGTTTAATATTTACTCTGATTGATACCAACAGGGTGGACAAAATATCTAAAATACCTCAGTAAATTTCTATGTAATTCAACATCTCAAGAACTGAAACTGATTGACAGAAAAATGTATAGGCATTTATTTTGACAATTACTCTATTAGTTATTTTTATAGCAAAAAAAGCCAAACACTCTGAAATTCTCTCTGAAAACTTCTTCTAACTCTTGTCTTTACCTTTTTGTGATTAGTAAACTGATAACTTTAGTTTTAGGACTGTTCATCAGACAAAACAAGGAATTTAGGAATTATATTAGACAAATTATAATCTGGAATTGTGGATTTCTTTTCTTGGTATGCTATATAACCTACTGAACCATCTAAGATGCTATTGTTGAATGAACTGTAAGTGTCTACTGAATCAAAAAATGTACATTATATGACCAAAAACATGTGGACATTACATCATGTGCCCATGGATTTGAGTTGAGATGTTCAACAATCAAACATCTCATCCCAAATCCATGGGCAGTCATCTGCTGCTTCCAGCCTTCAGTCTTCTGTGAATGCTTTCCTCCAGATTGTAGAACCTGGCTGCAGGGGTGTGCACCCATTCAGACACTACAGGATTAGTGTGGTCCAACACTGATGTTGGGTTTCAAGGCCTGGCTTGAAGTCTGCTTTTCCTGTTCGTCACAAACATGTTGGGTGGGGTTGAGGTCAGGGGTCTGCAGACCAGTCCAGTTCTTCTTCACCAAACTGGGAAAACCATTTCTGTATGGATCTGGCTTTGCACACAGAGGCATTGACATGTCGAAACAGGAAAGTGTCCTCCCCAAACTTGTTTCCACAAAGTTGGAATCACACTTTTGTCTAAAATATAATATGCTCTATGATTTTCCTATTCCTGTACCTGGAACTAGGGGTTAGATTGTATCTCCGGGGTCGAGGAATGTGACACAAATGAGATTTTGGATGTAGTTCATCATTGTGGGAAAGGGCCAGTAATCACATTCAAATGATTGTCTTCTGATACAAAGGTGTTGCCTCAAAAATATTTTTGTTTTGTTTTTTTAACTGATCAGGTGTTAGTTCAAACTTGTTAAACCGGCTTATCACACCCTATATGTACCCGCTGCTTGTGATGAACATTTCATATCTCGTTTTGTGAGCAAACAAAAGCTGTGATCTACGATCTGTCATCTGCGGTGTGGTCTCTTTTTGTTATTCTTGCAGGTTGAGGGCCATGGCTCGTGGGCAGCAGAAGATTCAGTCTCAGCAAAAGAATGCCAAGAAGGCAGCAGATAAGAAGAAAGGTCAGGCCGCTGACCAGAAGAATGCAGCGAAGGCCGCACTGGTCCACACCTGCCCCGTCTGCCGGGTGAGTACAATACCTGCAGCTGACTGCTGATCAGATTTAGCTATAGCTTGGAGTTTTTTTCCCACAGAAGAATCTATTAGAGATCTGGTTTACTTTCTCTCTAGGAAATGCGTGATACTACTTACTGTATTCTCCAAGGCCTCAATGATGTGACAGTTATTTATTTCATCAGGTGTTTAATGGGATTGTTTTGTATTTTAATTAGATACTACATCACGGTGTGCCACAGTTGGAAAACATCAAAATTAGGCTATGTTGAGACATTAAGTGCATTTTGTCAAGCAGTTTGAGATATGCTAAAATTATCACAATATATATATATTTTTAAGGTTTACCTGTTGATCTTAACGTGGCTGAAGTTTGAAATCCAAAGCAACGTCACAGTAGGCTTGGGCGATATAACAAGATTATCGCTTGACACGATATTGATTGGCCACGATAATGGTCCTCACGTGTCCACGATAACAAAACGATATTCAATTATGTTGAATACGGGGATTCCGCCAGTATATTGCGGGCCTGAGATGACTCCCCACCGGGGCAAAGCATCCGGGAGTTATGCATTTTTAAGATGGTTTTAAACTAAAATGTGTTATGTGTTAAGTAGCGAACTCCTTTAAGGAATAACTCAGTTTGTGTGATTAACTTTAGGGAGTGTCAGTTTTTGCGGTCAAGGGACAGACAGACAGACAGACAGACAGACAGACAGACAGACAGACAGACAGGCAGGCAGGCAGGCAGGCAGGCAGACAGACAGACAGACAGACAGACAGACAGAGAGCGAGGGAGTGTGTGTGTGTGTGACGGAGTGACAGAGGCGGTTCTAAAACGGTGATGATGCCCATGTGTTATTGATAACATTGCCTGTGAAGGTTTTATTGAAGTGGGTGGTTAGTTTACACACCTTGGTTATTTCTATTTTCCTGTGAAGAGAAAAGGGAACGTGTCATTTTAGTTACTGAGTTAAAGGTGACTTAGTTGAATTTGTTTTGTGTTTCAAGTATTATACTGGTGTTGATATGGTATTTGTTTATTACTGTGAATGAAAGCCAGAAGGTTAGTTTGGAACATAAACCAAACATTTTGAGAATAAAGATAAAAAAAAAGAAAAGACATAAGCATTTGAGAAAATAAATATATATATATATTGTTATTCCGTTAACGTTGTTTCCCTGAGCATTTTATTATCATAAGGTTTACATCCTAATACTGTTCGATACTGGGGAATACAAGTTTAACTCATAGTATATGAGTGTAGTAGTTCCACAGTGGAGGCACCGCGCGTAAATTGGTTATTTACTCCAGGTTGTAACTGCATACATTCTGTGGTTATTATTGACAATCATTATATTGTGTTTACATCCTTGCTTATGGTTATGCTCAAGCCTTTACTGACAACATCTACCGGTAATGGAAGATTTTAGCCAGCTCACCATCAACCGCTAAGAACTCCGGATCCTGTTTAAAATTGAAATGATAGCCCGGTCTCATATCAAGCTCATTCTAGATACTGCCGTTTAAAGCATATTATAGTCAAGAAAGGGTTACATAAGTATCCGATAAAACAAAACTACGGTTACTGTATTAAAGCTTTTTATTTTATGTCACAAATGAGACTAAAATTGGCAACCGTATTATCAGTTTCGGCAATCAAAAGCTGAGGCCTGGTTGCCAGCTTGGCAACTACTTTTAAAAGATAGTGTTGAGCCCTGTTAACCATAATTAACTGTCTGGTTTCTTTAGGATTCTGTCCTAAGGAGAATACTCTTACAATCATCTATTGCTCCAAAACAGAAGAACTCGCCTGTGGCCCTTTTATTCCTTAAGCTCTGATTGCTCTGAAAAGTTGTGCAACATGTTTGTGCAGGAGTGTGAGGAGTCCAAGTGGATAGTGGGACATTTAAATGAAACATGTTGAATGGAATGGCCATGTGAAGACATGAGATTTTATGAAAATAATAATTTCCTGAAATTGGGCCAAATGTAGAGAATTGTATGTAGTGTTTTGAAAAAAAGTGGTTTAGAACCGCAATCTGAGTGTAAAGCAGGACATGTGCTTGTATTTTAGCAGAATTGTTTCAGGGGGTTGGTACATGACTTACAGGTTGTGGTCATTGTGTCTCAAGTACCAGTGTTGGTGTGTAAACAATTGAGGAAAAATGGTATCACTAGACTAGCCATTTCAGGTCTAATGTGTTCTCACACTGAAACCATGATTCTCTTTTGTTTTTTCAGACACAGATGCCTGACCCCAAGACCTTCAAGCAGCACTTTGAGAGCAAACACCCCAAGTCCCCCATGCCTGCTGAACTGGTGGACGTTCAGGCATGAAGAACTGCTGACTGGACCTGAACCCGGTAAGACCGAGTAACGTTTTTTCTTAGACGGTTGGTTTTATGAAACCTCTCAAATACCACTTTCATACCAACTACCTCCTTCTGTCAATTCAAACCAAGCCAGTCAACCCGGGTTGAACCCTGGTCAGGATAATTCCGATACGACCTGGGTCAGACCCGGGAGCAATGCATACCAATTAACTTAGGCGTTAGAAATGGGCGGGGGGGGTTACACGTCTGGAGGATTACAGAGAGAGGATATGATAGTGGCATCATCAATTTAAGCAAAAACATAAAATGTCACAGAATGATGCATGTTTTTGGGATACAGTGTAAATATAGTACACACAGGATTTTTAGCTCTATAAAATGTTTAACTGTGTTGTATATATGGAGCTGTAATGTATGCAGAAACATACAGACAACATACAGATTTACAGTATCTATTCATCAACATCAACCTTTTTCCTCTGTGTATCTACAGAACCCATTTATCATATATTGGACTACATTGTGCCACCTAATATGATAATATAGGCTACATTTACTAAAGGATCACTCCACCATCCCAGCAAAGATTTGCTTCATATAGTAGACCTACTAAAGTTGTTCAGCTGGACGTGTGGCAACTGTTGGATAATGTTTAATGTTTGTCCAAACATATTAAAATGAGTTTATATTTCATTTAGTTTGCTAAGTACTTGATAATGTAAAGAACCCAGGCTGGGTTTGTTACTTTGCAACAGAGAGAACAGGCGACAGATGGATCTTTTTGCAGGTTTATTTTGAAAGATAAAAGTTAAAAAAAAGGTAACGTTACAAATAGAAGATGTGTAAACATGCTTTAAAAACAGACGCTTAAAATAATAAAAAGTTATATCAGAAACGGCTTTTTAATTTCACCAAACCTCAGTCAGCTTTCTACGTTATGAAGAAAACTAAGCATTTTCAAAAGAAAACTTTATTGAGGATTTTTGCTAACTCACTTGGTCAACTTTAATTAGAAATGCACCGATTGCAATTTTGGCTGATTCAGAATTTTTTTTAAAAGTCTGACCTGCCAATTCAGATTTTTGCCGGTTTCAATTTCTATCTAATAACTATAATTGACCCTTCGCTAAGCCCCGCCTCCCACTGCTCCTCCCTCAAACTGTCAGAGTTGCCATGGAGCCCACACGGTCACTAACTGCACACTAATTTTTGGAAAAATTAAAAATCGATTTCAGAGAAAAGTAGACAGAAGGATCTACAATATGCGTTTGGAGGATATATCAGGATGTTAACCTGATTCAGCATCTAAAACAGGTTAAAAGTGTACTGTTCTGTACTTTGCTATTGTCAGCTATAGTGGTTATTTGGATAAAACACAATTTAAATTGAAGCTGCAAGCAGTGATGAACAGGCCCTTGCACCTTCCCACACGTCGGGGGTACTGGCGGGACACCATTTGAACCACCCGTGCATTTCAGTGACCATCGTGTGTGACTGCACGCACAAGTTAGACGTTATTTCCTGCGTGGATTGAGTGGCACAGGAAATTACGTATTGCAAATCTTTCACCACTTCCTGTGTCCACTATGTGGTGCTAGAGAACACACAGTAAACATGCATTATGTTGCTCTATTTCAAGTATAGATCACACAATGTAAAGTTCATGTGAATCTGATGATGTTTGTCACATATCGCTGACTTCCTGTTGCCAATAGGTGGCGCTATGACTATAAGTCAATATTGTCATGTAGATGTCCTCAGGCCTGGACTGCTATGAAGTTGGTCAAATTTGGGGCAGATTTGAAGTACAGTCGAGTTACAACAGTTTGACCTTTAATGGCGAATTATGTAGGAACGTCGTTTCGTAAAAACTCACGATTTGAACAACTTTTCATCACAAAGGTCTTTTAGATTGTACCGACCAAATTTGAAGTTCATTGGGTTAAAGTACAGAGCCTGAGAATGGCCAAAAATACATGGAAAAAAACACACAAAAAATTAAAAATGGCCGACTTCCTGTTGGGTTCAGAGCATGGCCCTAAGTGACTATTTTTAAAGTCTACATGTGATACATGTGCCTACCAAATTTTGTACATCTCGATGAAATGTACTGAGAGTGCTGCTTCGTTGAAAGTTTGGAGACAGCGCTATTTAGCCCCTTTGCCAAGCCCAAGCACAAAAACCATATCCGTTAACACATTTTAGCATTTTTAATGAGTGTGCTAAGTTTTTTTCGTTTGCAAGCAAATCTAGCCCTTGAAGAAAAACAACTTCCTGTTTCACGGCGAATGATGCGTCGCAACGGCAAGTACGTTCAACGAAAGCTAAAAAGCTTTGTGGTCTGGCATCAGGAACTTTTTAACACCATGCTGACCAAATTTGAGGTGGATCTAGTTAACCTGCTAAGAGTAGTACGCCAAAATATAGCAACTGTAACTTCCTGTTGCCACTAGGTGGCGCTAAGAGTATGATTCAAAATTGGCCTGTAGATGTCTTCAAGCCGGGACGCTCATCAAACGTATTCAATTTGGAAAAGGTCTGACCACCTGGAGTGGAGTTACAGCGGTTTGTTTGTGCCATGCCGCCACGGCGTCGCCATTGGATAAAAACTCAATTTTCGACAGGAAGCATCATCGAGGTCTTCAGGCTATTCTCACCTCATTTGAGGCCAAATCTGATTAATTTGTGAGGCAGGGTTTTTTCACTGCCACGCCCCGGCAGCATAGTTCCATAAAAACGGAAGCAACTTTTCATCACAAAGGTCATAAGACTGTACTAACCAAATCTGAAGTTGATCAGGTTAAATCTCTAGGAGTTCGTTAAAATACAGCGCCTGGAAATGGTAAAAAAAAAAAAAAGCGACGTAAAATTTGAAATGGTCGACTTCCTGTTGGATTTATGGTATACCTCCAAATGGCTTTTTTTTTTTACGTCTCAACATGTTATATATACTTACCAAATTCCATACATCTAGATGAAACTTGTCGCCGTGGCGTTATCCAGCCAATTAACTACACCGACCCCAAATTTAAAAAAAGTTGTTTTTGCGCTCAAAGAGGCAATAGAATAATAATAATCCTAAGAAGAACAATAGGTCCTCGGACCATCACGGTCGGTAAACATCCCCTCTGGTTTATTACCGCCACGCTGTTGAGCGTTTTTTTTTTCTCACCGTCATGGCTCCAGTCCCAAACAAACTGAAACATGACACAGCGTGCGTATGCGTCATTGTGCATGTGTAACTGTCGGAAACATCAATAAGAGGGTCCGATAGTCACTGAGACATGAGATGCCAAGGAATCGGACAACTAGGAACCAGTTCTCTATTCCCATCACTAGTATTTTCCCTGCCTGCCAAAGTGGCGGATGGCCTGACGATTTCACACGACCCTGGTTGTCACGATACTGGAAATTCTAACTTTGACACAATACCTTGAAAAATATCAATATTCCATACGATGGGGAAAAATGTACACAACATTGAGGGCATAAAATTGTATTTTTATTAAAAGATAAATAGCGTTGTGTGTGTGTGAAGAGAGAGCAGAAAGCGCAGCTGGTACTCGTGTACTGATACTGCAACAAAAAAAAGAGTATTGAAACTGTTTCAAATATTCAGTATAGATATGTATCGATACTTCAATATTTTTGACAACACTATTATCCATTTACATTGTTATTGTCATCTATAGTGGCTATTTGCATAGAAACACATTCAAATGAGGAAATAAATAAATTAAAATATTTGCTTTGTTTCAGAATAATCTTGGCATTAGTAGTTTTAATTATATATTATGATGCTTCATAATGCAAGTCAATGCAACCTCCGTTAACATTAGCTGAGCCGGTCAGTGTGATTACACTGAGCAGTATGCATGGGAATGAACAAGTGTATGATTAAGTCGGTTGTTCCAAATGTTTTGAGTTATTCCTCCACGGCTTATTTTGGACTTCGGCACTGACGACATGTTTCATGATTCAGCTTTGTTTCATCTATCGTGCAGCTTTCATGGCAAGAGCGCCACCATGTTGCAGTACTCTAGTCTGTGACGTCACAAGGCCACTCCCCCATCAGAGAGGGGAGAGGACGGGAGATGGGGAGACAGGTGATCAGAGAGGGGAGAGGACGGGAGATGGAGAGACAGAGACAGGTGATCAGAGAGGGGAGAGGACGAGAGATGGGGAGACAGAGACAGGTGATCAGAGAGGGGAGAGGACGGGAGATGGAGAGACAGAGACAGGTGATCAGAGAGGGGAGAGGACGGGAGATGGGGAGACAGAGAGAGGTGATCAGAGAGGACGGGAGATGGGGAGACAGTCAGCTGCAGCTGGACTCAGTGCCTGTCTGAGGGCTCTTTCAGTGTCACTAGCCAGCGCTGCAGTGAGTTACTGATCTCTGGTTCAACAGCAGTTTATGAAATACACTGATTTGTGCGTAGTTTTAACATTGTAAAACTCAGCTTTACATCCAGGATAGGGATGTTAATAATTAACCGTTGACCGACATTAAGAATTTTAACGAATAATGCTATCGGTTAAACGGTTAAAAGGAATATTAATAATTAATTAAAAAGCTGATCAAAATTCAGATGCGTCTTGTTACTTGAAGGAGAAAAGCTGGTCCACCTTAACAGTCCACCTTAAGAGACTCTGAGCCGGCGTTGCCAGATGTTTCCTTGGCCTCCGTCTTTCACGGTCTCTACCGAACGATGAAACAAAGCTTTTTTTCTCTTAAATGCTGACATTTGTCATGTTTGTTATATAATTGTTCATTAGAGTGGAAATCTATTTAGTAACCCAGCTTAACTTGGTTGAGTGTTTCATTTCCACTAATACTAACAAACAAAAACTGTCGCTTCCAGATACACAATGACCACGGACTAAACATTGAATCACTGCGCCTGAAGGATGTTGATGACAAGCACTGGGAACCGCCAGTATTCATGGACAACATGTCGGAATGGAGGGATGTGCTGTGTACGTACATGTGAGTTTGTGAAAGAAAAAACAATAACGATGGGGCAGAAGTACACCAGCACCCCACTTTTATATTTATTATGTACAACTACGAGGGGACCTGCAAGATTGCCTGCTAACACTGAATAATATTATCTTGTGACTAATAACTGGGAGATGTGATGAGTCTGAAGAAACTACAATGGGAAGTGAAAAAAACAGCAAATATTTTTGAATATGTGGTTAGCTAGGAAGAGATTGCACATTTAACACCCCAACTATATATTGAATCACTCGTCTGCAATGGACGTGGCACCGCTGTCGAGTTTAAACCTTGTAAATTCAAACATTTTCTCCTGAGTAGAGGGTATTCACCTGATGTCGCCTCAGCCATCCGTGCATACCCTCCATGGAAGATAAAAAAAAAATTAAGTTTTCATGACCATTGGCCTCCTCTTCAAAATACTAAAATCCCATTGTATATTTTTGTTGCTGGTGAAATGTAGAGTATTAGCTCCTCAAACAACACTCGACAGCGGTGCCCCCTCTGTGCTGCTGCTCCACAGGTGTTCACACTCAGTAACACCTTACCACAGTACCTCACGTGAAAACCACACAGGAAATCTCATTGTATGTTGTTTGTTTTTTTTTCCTCCCAAATTCTTCTCCTTCTGCTCATGTTTAATGTGGTCCTCCTTGGGCATGTTTCCAAACATAATCTTGGCAATAACACCATCTTTGTCCCACTTCAGTTTAAACCAGGACAAGATTTGCTCTGTGCTCATTTATGCTTTCAGCTGTTGGCAGTTTGGTTGTTTGATTGAAGAAACCGTAAATGATTGACAGTTAAAGACATGATTAATAAGGGTTCCTTTTTGGTTCTTCATATACTCACTAGCGGGCAAATACGTCACTAATTTTCCTCACTGTATTTTTTTTTTTTTTTTTTACCCTTTTCAATAAATTGAACAATGTATTTAATGTGACTGGTCTTCTCAGCTCATTCTGTGTACATGACGAGATGGAAAATGTGATTATTAATTACATGACAGCTGTGGTGTAGGCTGATGCAGAGTATTAAGTATCCACAATAGGGCTGCAACTAATTATTTTCATGATCAATCAATTCAAAAAATATTAAAGCAGAAGTGCTGATTTTGAATCAGTGAACTTTGAATTTGATTTAAGAAAATTGATTCAGTCACTGATCCTAAATCAGAACTCAAACACATAATGACAAACCTGTTAAATTAGATTTCTGGTGCCTCTTTCATCCAGAGTTCATGTCTGGGGGGGAAAAAGAAATCCTCCATGTACATGTTGGTTTGTTTGTTTGTCTCTCATAGACACCCACAGGTCTTAACCACCATGTTACGGTGCTTTTTGAGGATGACGTTGTTGTTGTCGTCGTAGAAGAGGACCGAGATGGGGCTGAGCTTGGTGGGGGCGCAACATGCCTTTGGAACCTCGTCAGGCTTCAGGAGGTGGACCTGCAGAGTGAAATCCAGTTAATATTTGACTGGTTTTATATACACTGCTCAAAATAATTAAAGACTTAAATCACACATTTAAGTGTGTCAATTTTGTTCTCAATTTGTTGAGAACAAAATTGCGTAACAACAGTCAATGGAAACCAAAATCATCAACCAAATATTTCATTGGAAATAGTATGCAATTCACGTTTTGGTTTCACACTATGGTTTCAGGCCTACTAATACTGTTTTAGCGTGCTAAATAACATGTTGGTATAGAATTCCAGAGGCAGTCACCGAAAAGGGGGTTTACTTCACGTCGAGTATTCCAGTATGTGGTTAGTATTTCTAAATGTTTGGTTCACTATTCTAAAGGAAAATATCCGTGGTGGGATGTGTGTCATTGTTGTACTAACCACTTGCTGGATGAGGGCGTGGTTAGTGGCGTTCATGCAGGAGCCCAGAGGATAAAAACACTCTCCATCACAGTAGTAAGCTGAATATCCAGTGGGGGCCAAAACCCAGTCCTGAGCAGAACCACAGAGATAAAGTTACAGGCAGGAAAATCATCAAAACTAATCTATTAAGAAATATCACTACTATATCATTTGACATAAAATAATATTGTAACAACCAATAAGACCTGGGCCTGTATTTATCAAACTGCTCAGAGTAAATGCGACGAGGTCTCCTTCACCTTTCCTACTTGATATATGCTTCAGTTGGAAAAAATATAAATACCTCAAAATTGGACTTAAGTACAGTACCACTGCTATTTATATATTGTAAACATGACATTGTTGTTAATTTAATATGTGAATTGGAGATATTAGAGATTTCAAACAATTACAATGGACACATTTTAAAAACTAAAATTACATCACATTGATTTCGCAAAACTGAAACATCACTGACTAATGTGAGGATTTATTTTTAAAGAATGACTGGTGGGGCAGGTGTCAGTGAAAGTTCTCTTAAATGTTGGAGAAAGCTGCTTCATAAATTAATCTTATTCTTCACACTCAGCAAATAACTTCTTCACTCCCCAGTTGTCTCTATAAAGCAGTGTAGTTCTTAGTTTGAGAAAGACTTATTACACTTTCTCTCAGTCACTTTGGTGCTATACTACGACCTTTTTAACCTCCATAGTATACTACAACCTTTTTAACCTCCATGCTATACTATTACCTTTTTTAAATATACAATGCTATACCTTTTTTCAACATACTGTGACATTTTTGGGACAAACTATACTATGACTTTTTTTCGACATAATACACTTTTTGTGGCATACTGTACTATGACTTTTTCAACATACTATATGATACCTTTTTTCAACATACCATGATTTTTTTGTCATTTTTTTCAACATACTATACTATGACTTTTTTTCCAACGTAGTATACCATGAGTTTTTTATGACATTTTCAAAATACTAAACCATATTTTTCAAAATACTATGATTTTTTATGACATACTACACTATGACTTTTTTATGAATTAATATACTATGCCTTTTTTGACATACTATACTTTTTTTTTTACTTTTTTTCAACATACTATTCCATGATTTTTTGGAATTTAAATGGAATACTATAGTATTTATACAT
>CAKALG010038993.1:0-15285 GCA_916700815.1 Helicolenus hilgendorfi
TGAAGGGTGCTTCATTGAGCTGTGAGTGTGACTACAAAACAGAGTGCACTCCACCACAGAGTGGGAGGGTGGAGGGGCTGGACTGGAATTTGGTCGATATTGGTGGCTGGACGGGAGGGAAGCAGCAAGTGGTCGTGGAGTATACCGACAGGAGAGGAGACGCACTGCTCTCAGCAGCAGCATCGTTGAAGGCGGTTGGCAACACTGGGCTGTGACTGGACAGGAGATGGCAAAGGGAAGTGACGGATCAGGAAGCAAGTTAGGCGGGATGGAATTAGGTGGCGGGAGTTATGGAGAATGGGATATTGCTTGGAAAAAGAAACGTAAAAATAATCCAAATAATAAATCGGATGATAGTGATTCTGTTGACAGAGAAGCTGTAACAGAGAGGAGGAGAGATGATTATAAGGTAATCGTTAAACTTGCGCAAGAAGGGGCTTCTTTTGGAGAGTGGAATCCAATACAGTTTACTAGATCCATATGTAAGGAAATCGGAGAAATAAAGAGTGCTAAAGTGTTGAGAAATGGATCACTGTTGATTAGGATGGAGGACAACAAGGGAGAGCAATCAGGATGAACAAAATAAATGGCAGGAAAGTAGAATGTTCCCTAGCTGGTGACAAAAAACTAGTCAAGGGAGTCATCTCAGGGATCCCAGTAAATGTACCAGATGACGATGTTAAAGCAAACATAACTAATGCAAAAGTAAGTGAAGTCAAACGCATGAAATCAAACAGAAATGGGATTAAATGTGACAGTCTCTCAGTCCTGATCACTTTTGAGGAGGAAAAACTTCCCGAAAAGATCTACATTGGATATATGTGTTATGATGTCATATTCCCCCACCACTCAGATGTTTTAAGTGTCAGAGATTTGGACATGTGGCGGCTGTGTGTAAAGGAAACCGAAGGTGTGGAAGATGTGGTGGAGACCATGAATATGGCAAATGTGCCCAGGGAGCAAAGCTGAAATGCTGCAATTGCGGCAGAGAACATAGCTCAGCGTACGGTGGATGTGAGGTCAGCAAAAGAGCGGCAGAGGTGCAGCTAGTCAAGGTGTATCAGGGAATCAGCAGCAGAGGCAGCAAAGAAGGTTTCAGGAGGCATAAAGGTGACAAAGCAAAATAACACTGTGAATGAAGATGTTGGAAAATGTGGAGGATGTGATAAGTTGAAGGAGGAAACTCTGCTAGTGAGAAAAAGTGAATTGTGCTCTTTATGGCAGAAATAATCAACTGTTCGGCAGTCGAAAAGTCGCAATGAAAGGATTAAAATAATTGTCAGATCAGCTGAGAAGTACCTTGAAGTGAATGGAAATGGGCATAATATGAGACCTTTAATGGTGTTAATTCTGCTACAATGGAATTCAAGAAGCTTAATAGCAAATGGACAGGAGTTTAAGAAGTATATTGATAATTTACTAAATAAACCTAATGTAATCTGTATACAAGAAACATGGTTGAAACCACAGTGGGATTTTGTTGTAAAGGGATATTCTGTAGTTAGAAGAGATAGGGAATCTGGCAATGGTGGAGGAGTTGCAACATCATACAGAATGAAATGAGATACAAGATAATGCATGTAAACACTGAGCATGAATCAATTGTGGTTAAGGTGTGGACTGACAGAGGTGATATAGATATAATTAACTTTTATAATCAATGCGGGAAATTAAGTCAAGGTATATTAGAGGATGTAGGGGGATCATTGCAAAACATTGTGATATGGTGTGGGGATTTTAATTCACATAATTCATTGTGGGGGAGCAATAGCACAGATGAAAATGGTGTAGTTGTAGAAGAATTTATAGATGATCACTGTTTGGTGTGTAATAATGGGGAGGGAACACGGTATAATTGCACTCAAAACACAGAAGCAGTACTTGACCTATCATTTGTAAATAGTAATTTAGCAGGTGTAAGCACATGGAAAGTAATAAAGCATACTACAATGGGCAGCGATCACTACCCCATAGTGACTAAAGTTGGTGTAAAGATTTATTATGATAAGGGAAAGAAAACTCCTAGATGGAAGTTGGAAAATGCTAATCGGGATGCTTACCAAGAGATAAGTGCAGCGAGATGTGAGGGAATTAAAGAAGATTATCAAATGGATGTAAACATATTTAATGGTGAACTTGTTAATGAAATAATTCAGTCCGCTGAGGAAACAATCCCAAAGAGTACAGGAACTAAACGTATTAAGAATGTACCTGGTGGAATAGCGACTGTAGCAAAGCCATAAAAAACAGAAATAAAGCATTTAAGGAACTCAAAAAACTTCATTCACAGGATGCTTTGATCCAGTATAAAAGGGTGTCGTATATTCTGTGGCGATGCAGTTGAAGATGTTTGAAGAAAAACTCCGCCGACACTGTCTTAGTTGACACTGTCTCCCACATTACTGTATGTGGGAGATTGATTGCAAGAATTGGTCAGGTTTCACATTTAGGCCTTTCAGGGCTCCAGATGATCTTCTTAATTTAGGTGCTGCAATAACACGTTTTAAGAGTTACCTATTAGTCTTTGTTACTATTTCTCATTTCGATTGAATAGAAACAAGAAGACTGTTGTGGTCCACTGAAAGACAACAATTTAGCTTCATATTGCTCATTGGACCATGTTATCAGCACCACATGGATGGGAGTAAAACCAGAAGAAACAGCAGTACCTGAATATCTCTGTGCTTTTATTTGTAGTGAGTCCAGGACAACAAAGTCCAGCAGTCAGAGCGGAGACCTGCTGGATCTCAGAGACCAGTACCAGGAGCACTATAAGAGCGAAACAGAGGAGGACCAACAGAGCAACAAGGTCCCCAGAAGACCAGCAGCAGGCTCGTCCTCGGATACCACCGATGTTCAGGTCGGTGTTCATGACTTCATGGCTTCATAACGAAACTAGAGACACGAGGAAGTTACTCTACAGATTTTACTCTACAGATTTTTAAAACTAAATCTAATCCACTAATAAATGGTGATGTATTATTATAAATTAAACTACCAGCAGTATCTAATAATAAATGCTGATGTATTGTTATAGATTAAACTACTGGCAGTATATAATAATAAATTATGTATTATCATAGATTAAACTACCAGCAGTTTATAATGATAAATGATGTATTATTATAGATTAAACTACCAGCGGTATATGAAGTGACTAAAGTGACACACACTCCCAGTTGTTGGGCCTATCACTACTACACATTGTACTACAGTAACAATAACACTTACTCACCCAACTAGAAATATATGATACCAAATGAATCATCCATAACAAAGTACATTACAGACATGTACATTTTCTCCTACATTTTGGCTGCTCAATTACGGCAAATATCATAGTCACTATTATTTAACGTGATTACTCGTTGACATTACCAACGTCATGCATTTTAGAAAGAACATTTTGTAGCTTACATTTTAAAGTTAAATGCGTCTAATCTGGTTAAATTAATTAATTAAATTAATAATTAGGGTAAAATGAAGAGTCTAGATCTGTGAAGAACGTTGAGCTCTATGACGCACTTGGAGAACAAAATGAAGGGTCAAGATCTGTGAAGAACTTTGTGCTCTCTTGAAGAGGCTAGATCTGTGGAGAACTTTGTGCTCTCTGATGCACGGTGAGAGCAAATTCAAGAGGTTACATCTTTGAAGAACTTTGTGCTGTCTTGAAGAGGCTAGATCAATGAAGAACGTTGTGCTCTCTGGTGCACTTTGAGAACAAAATGAAGAGGATAGATGATGATGGTTCAGCAGAGAGTTTGTGTATAAGGGCTTAAAACATTATGATGGAACTATGTGATCGCCATTCCCATGCTCTATTATGTCACATAAGTTGTTAAAGCAATTTTTGGTACAATAACAAATACTCACCCAACTATTAATATATGATACCAGATAAATCATCCTTAGCAAAGCATATTACAGATGTGAATTTCCTTCTACATTTGGGCTGCTCGATTATGGCAAAAATCATAATCACGATTATTTAAGGCAGTTACTTGTTGACTTTATAAACATCATGCATTAAGAAAGTACATTTTGTAGCTTACATTTTAAGTTAAATGCATCTAATCCAGTGCACTTTGAGAGTAAAATCAAGAGGCTAGATCTATGAACTTGTTGCTCTCTGATGCACTTTGAGAGTAAAATGAAGAGCCTAGATATGTGAAGAACTTTGTGCTCTCTTGAAGAGGCTAGATCTATGAAGAACTTTGTGCTCTCTGGAAGAGGCCAGATCTGTAAAGAACATTGTACTCTGGTGCACTTTGAGAGCAAATTCATGAGGCCAGATCTATGAAGAACTTTGTGCTCCTTTGAAGAGGCTAAATATATGAAGAACTTTTTGCTCTCTGGTGCACTTTGAGAACAAAATGAGGAGGATAGAGGAGGATGGTTCAGCAGAGAGTTTGTTATGTTTGCATTATGCTCTAACTTAAACAATATGTTTAATTTATTATACATTTATTACTTTTTTTTCACAAGACAAAATGTCAACAATAGTCTGTATTTTTATTTTACAGGTGTTGAAGGAGTGTTCCATCCCGCTGACACGAATCAGGATCAGCAGTGCGATGTTGTCTGCGATGGACGCCGGTGGATGCACAGCAGCTGTTCCAAAAGGCCAAAAGGTCATCTGACAGTTCATTTTCTCTGTTAGTTGAGGCCCTATATATTAAAGTGTCCCTTTCTTCCTGAAATACTCTAAATTAATAAGCCAAGACTGCTGATATTGGCCAAAAAAAAAAGATGCCTCAAATATGACTTAAATATCTTTGTTGCTTTTCTTCCATTAGAAACGTCAAGTGGAGCAGAAAGCAGCTGCTTCCAAGAAGAGACTGGCAGAGCAACAGGTTTGTCTTTGTTTTTATTGCAGTTTTTGACTTATTTAGAATTGTTTGTTGTACAGCGTGAGTACACAGTGTTGGTAGGAAACTTATTAGCCATCCGAAAATTGGAAGTTGGCCATAAAAATAGCAAGATGCGTTAAAGGAATTTGTGCCGTTAAAATTAATTTGCCATCCATCCATCCATCCATTTTCTTCCTCTTATCCGGGTTGCGGGTGCAGCAAGCTTAGTAGGGTATTTAAGACGTCCCTCTCCTCAGCAACATTTTCCAGCTCTTCCTTGGGAAACCTGAGGCGTTCCCAGGCCAGACCAGATATATAATCTCTCCATCGTGTTCTGAGTCTACCCCGGGGCCTCTTACCAGTTGGACGGAAAACCTCCAAAGGGAGGCGAACTCCCCCAGCCGTCTGAGCTCCTCACCCTATCTCTAAGGCTGAGCCCAGCCACCCTACACGGGAAACTCATTTCGGCCGCTTGTATTCGCAATCTCATTCTTTCGGTCACTACCCAAAGCTCATGACCATAGGTGAGGGTTGGAATGCAGATGGACTGGTAAATCGAGAGCTTTACCTTACGGCTCAGCTCAGTTCCCTCTTCACCATAGCGGTCCAATACAGCGCCCACATAACTGCAGACACTGCGCCTGTCCATCTCCCGCTCCATTTTACCCTCATTGGGAATAAGACCCCGAGATACTTAGGCTCACTCCCCATCCGGAGGGCGCAGTCCACCGTTTTCCAGCAGAGCACCATGGCCTCAGCCTTGGAGGTACTGACTCTCATCCCGACTACTTCACACTCTGAAGCAAACCGTCCAAGAGCGTGCTGAAGGTCACGGTCTGATGAAGGCAACAGAACCACATCATCTGCAAAGAGCAGAGACGCAATTCCGAGGTCCCCGAACCGGACACTCTCCTCCACCCGTCTGCACCTTGAGATCCTGTCCATGAAAATTACAAACGGGAACGGCGACTAGGGACAACCCAGGTGGAGGCCAACACCCACTGAAAATGTGTTTGACTTTGTGCCAAGTATACAGACTCAGGTCTCACTTTGGTTATTCAAGAACCGGATAGCTCGTAACACCGACTACGGTATCCCATATTCGCACAGTACTGCTCACAGGACTCCCCGGTGGACACGGTTATAAGCCTCTTCCAAGTCCACAAAACACATATCGACTTGATGGGCAAACTCCAATGACTCCTCCAACAGCCCCGCGTGGGAAAGAGCTGGTCCACTATTCGACAATCGGTTGGAGCCTCCTTTCCAGCACCCTAGAATAAACTTTCCTGGAGAGGCTCAGCAGTGTGATACCCCGATACTTTGAGTACACCCTCTGGTCCCCCTTTTTAAAATTGGGAACCACCACCCCGGTCTGCCATTCCACAGGCACTGTCCTCGACCTCCACATGACACTGAAGAGGCGTGTCAGCCAATTCAGACCAACAATGTCCAGAGCCTTCAGCATCTCAGGGCGAATCTCATCCACCCCCGGTGCCTTGCAACCGAGGAGCTAGTCAATAGTGTAAAAGCTCATGATTATGAGAATGGAAAGTACCCAGGATCAATGGAAAAAAAAAAAAACCCTAAGACATAATGGTGTCCCAGGTGGCCTAGAAAAGTAAAAGAAAATAAGGCAGAGGGGAATTGGTGGAGCCCCTCAATAGGTGGGACGCCGGGTGTGGAATAAAAAACGAAGCCCTGCTGAGGGTGCTTTAGTTGACTGCTTTTGAGACTAGCCACTTGTTTTACCTTTATTTCTGTACTTATACTTGAACTACAGTCAGTCTTCTTTTTTTTAAGTTCGTTTTAATTGAAAAGTATTAGAAATTTGGTAGAAGATCTGACCTCAACTGCCAGAGAAGATTTCCTGCGACACAGGTACATTGTAAAAGAAATGGTTTCCATCCATACAGTTGAACAAAGCCAGTTTTAAGGAAATAGTGAATACATTAGATCGCCAATATGACTTACCAAGCTGCAGATACTTCATTATCGGGGATTAATGTATTTTTAAGGAATAAGTCAGTGCGTGGGTTGTGTGCTTAACGTTAACGAGTGTTAGTGTGTGCTGTTGAGACAGAGAGAAGAGTTGCACGCAAACTTTGCTTGTTTACTAGGAAGTTCATGCGTTTTTGGGGTGACAAGACGCACCATTAACAGCAGCCAGGCGGCCCGTAATGTTAGCGAGTGTTCAAGACAGAGACTTGAGACGGCCGTTCCAAGCTACTACAATGCCGTCGTTTCAGATGTGAACAGACATCAATGTTGAGAAACGTGAAGATTCATCTGATTTATTGATCTCAGAGCTTACTGCTTATACATTGTCCACTTATGGATGCTGCAACAAATGCATCTCCATTCTATCCATATTTATATCTATGGGCGTCTCTCTTCAGGTTTTTTTTGGATGATAATATTGTATATCTTTTTTTTTTAAGCAATATCGTCAGTAGGAGAATTTCAGTATCGCCCACCCCACTGGTGGGCCTCAGAGCACCACCTAGTGGGCTTCAGAGGTACTGACAAATGGTTAGATTAACCCGTTCAAAATCCAACGGCCGCTATTCTGTTTTTCAGAGGTTGTAGCGGGCAGGTTTTATTTTCAAAGTTACGCTAAATTTTGGCGAGGAAAAACTGGCACGGCCATTTCCAAAGGGGTGCCTTTGACCTCTGACCTCAAGATATGTGAATGAAAATGAGTTCTATGGGTACCCACGAGTCTCCCCTTTACAGACATACTGTATGTCTCAGATGCAGTGACACATAATGGAGCTTTTTTCTTTTAAACGAAAAGTGATGTTGGAGACAACCCTGCACCAGTAAAAACTCTGAATTGGTGGTGCGGAAATATAAATAGTTTGGATTCATAGTGGCATGGAGTGATGGGTGAGGGTAAGCTGAATAGTTATGTGGGTCATTACACCTGCCAGTGGCATAACACATATTTATAGCCCAGTTTGTCATTTATTTTATTTGGGAAGATGGTCCTCGGAATTATTTGGCTGATAAGAAGTGGTCCTCAAGTTACCAAAAGTTGAGAAGCCCTGCTCTAAATGTTATTTATGGTTTACGATAGGTTGCTCCACCATGGCATCTCACTGACACTCTCTCTCTCTCTCTCTTGATCTCTCTCTCGCCCTCTCTCGCTCTCTCTGTCTGTTGCTTTAGAAATGGAGAGGAAGAAAGGGACTGATTCATCAGAGAGTTCACATTGGAGAGAAACTACACAGCTGTGACCAATGTGAGAAAACTTTTGCTTTGGGTAGCACCCTCAGAGTCCATCAACGCAATCACACTGGAGAGAAACCCTACAGCTGTGATGAATGTGGGGCAACTTTCCTGTACCAGAGTCACTTAAAAATACATCACCGCATTCACACTGGAGAGAAACCCTACAGCTGTGATGAATGTGGGGCATCCTTCACTCAGTCAGGAGCACTTAAAATACATCAACGCATTCACACTGGAGAGAAACCCTACAGCTGTGATGAATGTGGGGCAGCTTTCACTACAGAAGGATAATCTGAAAACACATCAACGCATTCACACTGGAGAGAAACCCTACAGCTGTGATGAATGTGGGGCAGCTTTCACTACAGCAGGTAATCTGAAAATACATCAACGCATTCACACTGGAGAGAAACCCTACAGCTGTGACCAGTGTGGCACAGCTTTCACACTATTAAGTCGCTTAAAAACCCACAGGCGCAGTCACACTGGAGAGAAACCCTACAGCTGTGATGAATGTGGGGCATCCTTCACTCAGTCAAGAGCACTTATAACACACCAAAGCAATCACACTGGAGAGAAACCCTACAGCTGTAATGAATGTGGGGCAACTTTCCTGTACCAGAGTCACTTAAAAATACATCACCGCATTCACACTGGAGAGAAACCCTACAGCTGTGATGAATGTGGGGCAGCTTTCCTACAGAAGGGTAATCTGAAAACACATCAACGCATTCACACTGGAGAGAAACCCTACAGCTGTGGTGAATGTGGGGCATCTTTCACTTCGTCAGGTTACCTTAAATTACATCAACGCATTCACACGGGAGAGAAACCCTACAACTGTGATGAATGTGGGACAGCCTTCCAGCGCCCGAGTCACCTTAAAAACCATAAACGCATTCACACTGGAGAGAAACCATACAGCTGTGATAAATGTGAGAAAGCTTACACCTGTAAAAGCAGTCTAATAATCCACCGACGTGTTCACACTGGAGAGAAACCGTACTGGTGTGACCAATGTGGGAAAATGTTTTCTCATGGTAGTAGCCTTGAAGTCCACCAACGTCTTCACACTGCATCGTTGTGAACATGTTTCAGAGCCTAGCTAGCGGTTTCCTGCTGCCTCTTCCCCATGTTCTGATAGCTGTGTTATATTCTGAGCTTCTCTCCACATTGAAGTCTGACCAACAGTAACGTTATGTTCTAAACAGCATGCATGTTATTGTGGCTACGACTACATACTGGGCTTTGTTCCTGTAATATATTTTTTCTTTACGATCCATTAATCTGCTGAATATGCTGGATGAATTGTTTTGTTAAGACCTGAGGTCTCATTTACAACCGCTACGTACACACTAAACGGTGACAAAAGAGCGTGTTGCTCTGTTCAAGCATTCAACCAAGCATGGCGCGTTGCCCTTTCTCCTCATCTAGCGTGACAAATCAGTGGACTGCTGGAAGGTGGGCTTAAGATTTTGCTTTGGTTCAGGTGAAAGTCAGGTTTGTTTCATTGGCTTTTCACCCAGCTTATCAACAAAACATATTTTTTCACATCAATTACACTATCTTAAACAAACAGTATATGAGGTTTATTTATTTGAAGTGCAATATTATGACATTCTCACGTCACGTTGATTTTTATATATCCCGGCGTGTGCGTGAAACACAGCGTATGCAACGTTTTAGTACGTGTGCACCGTTTATACATGAGGCCCCTGGTGTCCAGCAGTCCAGGGTCAGCAAACTGACAGCAGCCTCATTCTGTCTTCGGCCTCCAAACCTTATGTTAAACTTGTGACTTTGTATAGAATTAGTAGCCCTAAAGGTTTTAGTAATTGTATGACTTGAAGTAGTCTTTTTCTTTGTTTAAAAATAGCAATTGATTGGTAAGGGTGAACTGCCGTTTTTCTTTTATCAACTTTTCTCATGTTTATCTGCTGTATCCTAGGGAGCCAGATTTAGTAACTGTATTTTTGTTTGCTTGATTATTTTCTTTAAGGTTAGTCAGGTTGTTGAAAAGATAGATTTTGTTAGTTGTTTTGGCCTTTGTTCACCCTGAGTTATATTGTCTCGTTTTTGTTATATTGAGTTTTAGTAATAAATCTTTTTTACTTTAGTCAAATTCTAGTCTTGAGACTGTGGTTTGGGGACCAGCCAGGGAATATCTTTCATATTTTTATGTTGCGCTCCGACACCCTAGACAGGGGCGTAACAGAACTGAAGAGAATCAGAATGAAACTAATTCTGCCATTAAAATGTACATTAATTAATTTGCTATTTTTAACTAATTATCTGAAAAGAACTGAAGTTTGTTGTACAGGTTGGAGCTCTGAAGCAGAACTGGCTTACTGGGATTCTGCAGAGATGCACAGCCAGTCTCTATACCTCCCCCTGTTCATCCGTGGATACTTCATTTCTTAGATTAGACATTCCTGTTAGAGGTCAAATCCACATCTGTGATACTGAACTAGTTTAGTTTATCTATGTCAGTTATTTTCAATTTATATAACTCAAATACTCATGCTAATAAACAAACACGTTCTTTAAACAATAGCAAACAGACAGAACCTGTTACCAATCCTGGTAACCAGAACAACCTCCCATCTGCACATCAGAAAACGTCAGGTGATATAAATACATTCTCAGATGTGAAAGAGTTTGATGATTAGGCTACTAGACAAATTTAGAGGCAATTAATGAATAAGATTGTTCAAGAAAGTGTTAGTTAAATATAGAATATGAATCTGCTTCACAACCTTCCCTGGTACTTCTTAAACTCTCAACTGCTGAACGGTGCATTAATACCTAAAACAAGATTTAACTGATACGCTTAAACGTGAAGTGACAAATTTAATTCAGAGATATCAGTCACTGAATTGACCTGGTCACATTTGATTTGTTTCTATTCATAAATGTTCATAGTTGTATTCACTGTATTCCTTCATTCGTCCTTTATCATTCTATTCCATTTTCCTTTTGTTTTATCATTTATTCACTTACAGTATATTCTGTTAGTAGTTTCGTCATGTAGTTTGTTAAAGGGACTGTTTGTAACTTTTTAAGTGTATAAATGTACCGGGTCGGGACACATGCGCGCATATGCGTTTAGCAGCCTCTGCCATCAGTGTATGAATGTGTGTGTGAATGGATGAATGCTGACATGTAGTGTAAAGTGCTTTCAGTGGTCCGAAGACTAGAAAAGCACTATATAAATGCAAGACCAAGACCATTTACCAAACTACTTGTGCCATTCATGTGTGTGGGGTTTGTCATTATAGATATCTACAATTCAGTTTCAGATATCCACAATGTGAATTGTGACTAGTCATAACTCCAGTTTCAGATATCTACAATTTAATTATGTCTAGTCAGAATTCCAGTCCAAGATATTTTTAATTCCACTCAATTGTAGATATCTACATTGTCCTTTTTAGATATCTTGAATTAAATTTTGACTAGTCACAATGACGTTGTAGATATCTTGAACTGGAGTTAGGGATAGTCAAAATGTAATTGTAGATATCTTCAATCAAGTTGTAGATATCTTGAAATTAATTTTGATAAGAGATATCTCAATTGGAGATATCTTTAGCTTACATTCTGCCCAGTCAAAATGTAATTACAGATATCTAGAATTAGAGTTTAGACTCGCTGAAATGACATTGCAGATATCTGTAATTACATCAGAAGCAACGGTGAGTGGGAGGCGGGAGTATGTCAAGCCATTTTAACATTTAATAGCTTAGCTTGACTATCCGAAATTAACAGAGATATCTACAGTTGCATTTTGACTAGTCAGAATCCTAAATCCTAAATAACAGTTACAGTTATCTCAAACATCATTGTTGTCATGACGTTGCTCATCAAGGTTTCCCATTGGATATCGGCCTAACAAAGCATCTGAACAGTGTTAGAAGAAGCTTTTGCTAACTCGGATAGTTTGGTAAAGTTGGAAAGATATTCACAGATACAAACTTCCCTGATCAATAACTCATAAGAGAAATGTCATAGTATAGTATGTCGAAAAAATAAAAAAGTCATAGTATAGTATGTCAAAAAATAAAAAGTCATATAGTATCTCGAAAAAAAGTAACAGTAAAGTATGTCGAAAAATAAAAAGGCCATAGTATAGTAGGTCGGAAAAAAAAATCATAGTGTGGTATGTTGGAAAAATACAAATAAAATCATAGTATAGTATCTGGAAAAAAAAATCATAGAATAGTATGTCAAAAAAAAAAAAGTCATGGTATAGTATGTCGAAAAAAGTCATAGTAAGTAAAGCTTTATTTATATAGCACCTTTTAAAACACACCGTTACAAAGTACTTCACACACAAATGAAACATCAAACAATGATGAAAAGAAGGAAAAATTACAATATGAAACAGAAACAATGAGAAACAGATCAAACAAAAACAAACACCGATGTGGATGAGGCCTATAGAGATGGGTTTTTAGAAGCCGCCTAAAACAGTGCAAAGATTCAGCAGCTCTAATAGATTGGGGGAGATGGTTCCAGAGAGTTGGGGCTAAGACAGAAAAGGCCCGATCACCTTTTGTTTTGCAGTTTGAGCGGGGGATGGATAAAAGGCCGAGATTAGAGGATCGAAGTGTTCAACAGGTCGAATATGGAACTAAGAGATCAGAAATGTAACTGGGGGCGAGGTTATTCAGTGCCTTGAATGTAATTAGCAAGATCTTAAAGTTGATTCTGAATTTTACAGGGAGCCAATGGAGGGATGCCAGAACAGGGGTGATGTGAGACCGACGGCTAGTTCTGGTTAATAACCTGGCCACTGCATTTTGAACCACCTGAAGGCGATTTAAAGCAGATTGACTGAGGCAGATGTGGAGGGAATTAACCTAAACTATGGTGTACGGTCTATGACCTGCTCTATATATAGAGCGTCTCGAGATAACTTCTGTTATGATTTGACACTATATAAAAATAAATTGAATTGAATTGAATTAGAGCAGTCTAGACTGAAAACTATGAAAGTGTGAATTAATAGTTCAAGATCCGTGGAGGACAAGATGCATCTGATTTTTGCAATGTTTCTTAGCTGTAAAAAGCGGGTCTGGACAAGTTTAGTGACATGATGGTCAAAAGTCATATTACGGTCAAAGATGATACCAAGATGCTTTGCTGTAGGACTGATATTGGATTGGTGTGGGCGAATAAACTGATGAACTGCTGTAGCCGTAATAGTCTTCCTATTAAAAGACTGTCTGTTTTATCAGGGTTTAAGTGGAGAAAGTTGGGAGACATCCAATCTTTGGCTGCTGCTAAGCAGTCAATGATTGCGGATAGATGATTGAGGTTATTGGTTTTGGCTGAAAAATAGATCTGAGTGTCATCCGCATAACAATAATATGACACGTCAGGAAAGCCGCTGAACAAATGACCCAGAGGAAGCATATACAGTGAGAAAAGGATCGGTCGACACCGCAAAGGTACTGATGAGGAGACATGATTATTAGTGCAAACATGGCAATATCTGTTAGTTAAGTATGAAAAAAAAAAAACAGTTTAAAGCTGTACCAGATATGCCAACCCAATTTTGCAACCTATAAAGTAATATAGCGTGATCGAGTGTTCACCTTTGTCTGCATGCATAAGGATATCATTTGTTACTCTCATTGATCCAAGACATTGTGTTAATAACTGGGACTGACCTGGAGGTGAAAGGGGCGAAAAAATCAAAGGCTGATGTACACAGTTCATTAAAGTATTAACCTGATCGTTAATATCAGTGAAGTATGAGTGTTCAATAGCCAGACTAGAAAAGTAGTTGGAAAACATGGCTGCAGACTGATCATTAAAGATGCGAGAGTGGAGGTTACGTTTCTGGGTTATTGCAGTAGGTGTCAAGGGTGCATCAAAGATAATACATTAGTGATCGAAGACAAAGTTCAACTTATTCATGGAGACATACCCAGAGAAAACACTAAATTGAAGGTATGCCCACGGTTGTGTGTGGGGCCAGAGACATGCTGCACAAGGTTAAATGCTGCTGCAATGTTTAAAAAGTCGTGGCAAAAGAGTTGGAGTGATTGTCAATACGAATGTTAAAGTCACCAGCTATAATGGGCCTATCAAATTTGAGCACAATGGAGGAGAGTAACTCAGAGAATTCATTGGGAAATCCCACAACTGAATTTGAAATCGGGGGTCGATAAATTATTACACAGCAAATTGGATTATCACACACAATTTTAAAAGTTAGAATTTTGAAACTATTAAAAGAACCAAAGCTGACTGGAATACAAGTGCAATTTTTCCTAAAAACAGCTGCGATACCCCCACCACGGCCTGTTAACCTTGGTGCGTTCAGAAACTCATAATTTGGTTGGCAGAGCTCTATGAGAGGGGAGAAATCACCAGGTTTAAGCCAAGTCTCAGTGAGGAAAAAGAAATCAGGGGTTGTGTGTTGTAATTAGGTAATTTATGATTAATGATTTATTAGACAGAGAGTTCAACAGGGCAAAGAAAACTGGAGTAAGAAGCTTAGGTGAAATGGAATATTTCTGCAGACTGTAATCAAGTTATCAGAGCTTTTTGAGGACACCGAATGTGTAGGCCTACGAAATCTGGGCGTGATCCTAACTGGAATATTGCATGAGCCCAGGGAGGTACAGACAGCTGGACTGCCAAACCAGGGATTCTGAGTAGCATGGATAGGGATGGGAATAGCAGTGCTCTGATCATACCACTTGGGGGATTTAGTGGCAGAGATAATGGAGGCTGTGTGTAAACTACCATGCCAACAGGGGGAGCTACAGGGAGGGGACGGGGAGGTACAGTCAGATGGACTCACTGCAGGTCATAATGTAGAGGTATATGCCTTAGAGGAGTGCAGTGTTAGTTAAATTTTAGTTGATAAAAGGCGTGAGCCTACCTGTGAGGGATGGAGGTCGTCATGTTTAAGAGGTGAGGCCTATTTAAAAAGGCAGCAAAATTGTCAACAAATGGGATGTCTCTGTTCATACAGTAGCCCTTTAGCCAGATGTGGAGATGGCGTAGGCAACTGAATTTTACATCACCAAAACAAGGGGAAGGGAGCGGACTGGAAACAATTATCTGCTTCCCGGTGTCCAGCAGGTTATCCACGAGGCGCATGCAAACTCCCGTTTATGAAGCTCCGAATGTTTCCCCTTGCGGACTGCAGACTAGTGCTCTGGTCTGTGTGGGGTCGAACTCA
>CAKALG010038994.1:0-12277 GCA_916700815.1 Helicolenus hilgendorfi
CGTCTTGGTAACGGTGTAGAGGGTGGTGTTGGAGCTGATGCCGGGGATGTTCGTTTCTTCAGTTAAGTTGCACTTGGCCACAGCTAGACAGCCCTTCGTCTTGACATCGACGAAGCCGGCTATGGAGTGACAGCAAACACACACAATCACCGTCAGTGTCTATTGTTCGTTGGGTTTGACTGAAGTGGTTGCACAGTGAGAGGTATGTTGTTGGGTGAAGACCTTGCTACTCCAGTTTGGGGGATTTCCAGGTTTTAACCATAACTTAAAGTCTATTTCTTTAACCAATAACAGGAAAACAAGTTTTAACTCCTTTCCGTTAACAAATCCTACCGAGGACAAATCTTTAAAAATGGGCTACAAATTTATTCTAAAAAAGCTTCAGTGATTTCCTAACACACTCTAGTATTTGCGTAACTCAAACATGAGTAAATTGTGCATTTGTTGAGGATTATTTCCAGCAATACATTTGGACTAGTGAGTATTTACAGCAGCAGGATTGACATTAAATAAACTACAGTGTGTGTGTTATTGTGGGCTCATTTATGTGCTTCTAATTGCTTTTTGACAACGATGGAGCTACTGATGAATAAAATACATCCGGATCAATTCATTGTTGGTTTTAGTCTTTTTTTGACAATAAGAAGTTGTCATTTCACCGTAGTTGGCTCATCTTGCCAGATGTTAAAATGTAAAAATTAAAAGCTAACTTTTAAGCTTTTTAAGACTTTCGAGATTGCTAGAAAATCAAATAATTACTGCCTCGTTGTGTATACTCGCGCTCAAGCAACCGTGTTGTAGTTTTAATTTATAGCCTAACGTTAACTTTTTACTTCTGGCGATTGCATTTACGCTTAAAAAAAATCATAAAGAATGTGGTAAATTCACAAAAGCATGAACAACCACTGGTATGAATATTTAGGCCTCCGAAAATTGTTTCCTAAAGTTAGTTTAAATTGACATTTTACAGCTTTGTATATTTACTGTGCATTAGCCTCCCAAATCTTAAAATCCATTCTGTAAACAGACTGTCAAGGTATTATGAATGAGTTGTTCATCCTGTGGATACTTTAGTTTATCTACTGACACTGAAGATTGACATCAGCGATCATAATCGTCATTTCAACTTCACACTTGAAAAAACATCAGCCATCTGCGATCTGTGACACCTGATATATCGAACGTAAAAGGCACAAAGGTGAGTCTGTGTCTGGAGACATAATTGATTATTTCAATTAATATGGGTTGGTAAACAACTTTATACTGAAGTACATAGTGTAGGCACATAATTCACACATTGTCTGTTCATGGAAAAATAGCTTTTAGCCAACTATTTCAACTACCTCTGATCACTTGCCAATTTTTTTTTTTTTTTTACCACGCTTTAAATTACAACACCTGATGTGGAATGAGTTACAGCTGACTAAGGTTGATCGGCAGCTTACTGGCAGATGTGGTTGATTAGTTGCCAAGTTATTCTCCTTTATTGCACATGCATTTTGAGAATGCAACTGATGGGGTTTCATGTGAGTGTTGACGACAGCCTTTCTTCAGGAGAATGCCGTCTGGTGAGAGTTTTAACTTCTGAGCCTCTTACCTGCTTTGCCGACACCACTGAAGCAAAGTTCTCCCGCTGCACATTCGACCTTATTCGTTACGCACAGGTCCCCGATGCCAAATTTGCATTTGTAGCACTGCAGAGTTTGAACTGGTTATCAACAGAGAGTTGGAGGGGGAGGGAGATTGGGGCAAGGAGGAAAGAGGAAGAAGAAAAGTAGAATTAGAATAAATAGGCTAATTGCAACCATTACAACATAATTACAAGGTTAAAATGTAGGTCGATGAATACGTCTGCACTCCAGCAAACATCTTCTCCTGTTTGTTTGTCTGAAATAAAAGGCCTTTGCTCAGAATGTTTCAGTGTTTACCTTTACAAAAGGTCTTAAATGGTTGACTATGAGATAATAACACAAAATCAGTGGATGAGACAAATGGGCGACCTTTGACCTGTTGCACAGAGGAGGTCTTTATGGTCGAGGTCATACCAGCTTTTGGTAGCACCTGATTCAGTCTCAACTCAAACACTTTTATACATTGAAACTGTATCACACTTAATACTTATAGTAATGTTGTGTACTTTACTGACACTTCTACACTATTTACATAACACCTAATCAACTCAAATTGCCAAGTTAGCAATTTTTCCACCTAATCTTTCTCTAAATTGAAGGTCTGAGGATTGCGTTTCCTTCCTAACTCTATTCAAAAATATATATATATATGAAAACCCCCAGACAAATTAGCCACGTTACCAGTCTGGGATTAGTTTCCAGACACAGATAAATGACTGCAGACTACCGATAATAACACCTTGTGTGGAGACTATAAATTCAAACCATTAGTTTGCATGGTGGGAACTCTGAAGTCGGTTTATAGTCGAGGTTTGTTGACAAAAGTCTGCCTTACAGATAACAGGTCTAAAAAAAGGTGGTCATCAACTCAGGATGCTTCTCAGCTCGGGATTTTCCAATCCAGCTCACAGAGAGTGAGCTCACATGAAAGAAGCGAGGAGGGGGTTTTAACAACTGCACATGGCCGAATTCAGAGCAGCATGTAGTGATGAATGTGAGGCACGTCAGGAAATAAAATACAATAAATAAAATCATAGAAATAAGCAATAAAAAGGGCAAACGTTAACACACAACCACCGCTATAAAACAATGTTGCACCTAAAGATCAGCTTACTCGTAATGGGGAGGATCAGAGCCTGTGAAAACAGCTTTGTCAATTCAGAAAAATCAGGGTAAATATATATAATAAATATCTGAATCTGTAAATGTTGACCAGAAAAAGTCTGTTATAAACTGAGGGCAGATGTGCTGTGTCCCAATTCCATACTAATTGTGTACAGTATGTACTACTACTACATTTTCATAGTATAGCCTCATGTTTTTGCAGTTAGTATACAAGAAAATGAATATATTTTTCCATCTGCACCAACAAGACGTGGACGAGACGTAGATGTGGTGGACTAATGAATTATAATCCGGGTACATTGTCTAACTTTATGTAGGTGTAATTTTATGTAATTTTGATTAAAGCTCTTAGTTTTGTGTTTAAATAAACTACAGTTTAAAATATTGTAAAACGACGGAGAGGATTGGATTGGAAGAAAATATAATAACTTCATGAGCAAAATGTGAATAAAAACAACCCAGTGAGTGCTCTGTCTTGAGCGAGATAAACTGGCTGACACTGTAATTGAAGAGCGTTATAAATCGCCCAATCAATTCATCTCAGACATTCATGAAGTCACACAGACTGAAAACATCCGCCTCAAGTCAGCTGATGTGAAAAACAGCAGTTAATAAATTCTCTGGGGAACATCGGAGGAACACCTAATGTGCACCTGTAAACTTCTTTTGTCATCACAAGGCTGATTAAGTAACAACGCCAAGCCCTCTATTATTATAACCCGGGTAGAACACCATCCTGGACGCGCTCCAAACTAAATACAAGGTTAAGTAATGAAGCTGCTCTGCTGGTAACCGCTGCCAATTTTACAGACGTTCGTGATAATTAAGGTCATTTTGAAAAAGAAGTCTGGGGAGTAGTGTCGATTGAAAAACTGATTTTATTATTTCATAGATTTAAGACGACCAACTATATGCTGCCATGGCGATGCAATAAGCCTTAAGATGAGGTTGAAACTGCGTGACTCAGTGCTGGGAGGGGAGATACTCAACCGTTAGAGTGCACTCTGCGAACATTGTTAGAAACCTGTCGCTCCAGTTTCGACGTCAGCGAAGCATGACCGGCGTCTTTATGGAAAGTACACACTGGAAAAAACGAAAAGCATAGCTGGAAAGTTCCCTTTTCTTCTTATTTGTTTGATCAAGATGTATGCATTTAGTTTAGTTAGTTAGAAACAATTTCGTAAAGCCCCTTCGCCCATTTTTGTTATATTTGTGTAAAGTTCATACTATCAGACCCCCCGGGATCAGACCTTCGATGTTGGGGTTTGGATTCGCTGAATATGAGCTAACTGCTAACTGGGAGTCCGTGTCCCGGAGCTGCTGCACGCTCTACTCCCGGCGAAGCAGCCTCCGAGCGGAGGGGAAGACTTTTCTCATTTCCACTTTGGATTTAATCCAATTAAAAAACAATTAATCAAAACGCCGACAGACCACAGATGTAATATTGACAAGCCCTCGGGGCTGGTCTACTTCTTCATTCTTCGAGGGCAGACTGGCATTACAGTGATTCATTGCCAAGTGGTATTTCATTTCAGCAGATTCCTCTGCAACACAATATTTATTGTGTTGCAACACAACATGTATTGTGTTGCAGAGATATCAGAGATATTCACATTCTGTTGATAACATTTTTTGAATGTTTTAAACTAAAATGTTGGCCAGATCTTATACACACTGCACCTTTGAACCAGTGGTTCCCAATCTGGGGTCGTGACCCAGATCATAACGTAAATTGAAGGGGAGTTGAGGATTTCCTGGGTAGGAAAAAGGAAGAAAAATGTATTTCTGATAGACAAAATTATCCTTATTTTCTGCTTTTATTCTTGTGAAATACTGAAATTGAAATGAAAAAACACTCCCATCTCAGACATGCACACTGCGATGAGGTCATGAGCAAAAGAATTTTGAGCAACTGGTTTGACCTATTTAGGCCTCTATAAATTATTTAAATGAAATAATATGAGAAGCAATCTCAGAAAATCACTCTGATTAAATATTTAGTGACAGTGATGACACTTTGAATCTTAAATCTTCATTACAAAAAGAGAAACAACTTTAAAGCAGCTGCTATACAACAGCAGCCACAAGTATAACTTAATAGTAAATCCTAAAAGTAGTGTAACAATAGTAGAAATTGAAGAGTAAAAAATTAATTAAAAAAATGTAAACATCAAAACATTTGCTAACATTAGCTTATATTAGCTAATAGTCACACCAGACCAAATAAGGCTGTAGTTTTTAAACCTGTGAGTGTATTGAATCACGTTTTATTGCTTATGAATTCAACTTTATGTGTAAGAAGAACAATGTGCTATTTATTCCTTCAAAAAGGTACATAGTCTCACTTTAAGTGAATGTTGAATAATGTAGGAATGCCACTAATAATTACTTTAACTTTATCAGTTAGTCCGCCATTATTTTGTCTGTTAAAATCTTACATTTTCTCTGTATAAAGTATCAGACAATTTTGAAAAACGCCAAAGTGACATATTCAAATAGCTTTTTTTGTTCATCAACGGTGAAAAAAAAAAAAAAATTAAAAAAACTATAATATCAACCAGATAAATGCAGTAAATCCTCACATTTAAAAGTTAGTAGCAGCAAAAATGTTTTACTTTTAATGGACAATTAATTATTAAAATGTTTGCCAATTAATTTTTAATTACTTAATTTTAACTCTAATAATAATAATAATTTATTCCCTTTCCCACAAGCAGCTCAAAGTACTTTACATTTAAAAAAACAAAAAAAAAACAAACAGGGAACAAAAATGACTTGAGTAAAGGATTAACACACAATTTGTTTGACCTCTTCATCATCCAGGACTAAATGAGAGATCGCTGCATTTTGAGATGATGCAAGAAGATGCAGCTCACATCAGCAAACATGTGTACTCACAAAGTACCACACTACATTTACAAAAACGAATATGTACTGCGATGACTCAAGTAGGCATGGATGATTAACTCCACTATTTGAGATGGAGAAAGAATAATGTACTGCTGTATTACTCAGATGTCTGCTGAGCTGACTCATCATCATTCACCATTACGTCACATTCAATAAGTTACATGCACTGATATTTTTGTCACTTTTTCAGGTTAAAGATATTAGTAAATGATAGAGAAACGACCACTTAAATGGGAGTGGTTTACTTGAGAAATGTTCTAAACAAATCACATGCCCGAGATGAATTTGTGTAACAAAATAAAACCCGTATGATCCTGTGGGACAGGATGAGATAATCTGATTAGATAATCATAATTCTTTAGTAAAGAAATTTAAAAAACATGGCCACGCCTCTGTACACAAACCGCCCCACACACCCTGTCCCGCCGGTTTCGGTTACACCCCGACTTCAAGAGCAGCTGACAATCCTCAGAACTCCTCTCTTATTGCTCCTATTAATATATAATCTCACACGTACAATTAAAATAGATTCTGTTGTGAGATAAAACTGATTTTTTCATCTGGGAATGTCCAAAACCTCTAAAATTATGTAAATAAAAATAAAAAAGGCGCCTACAAATATATCTGAGTCACTTTAATTTAACAACCACACTAAATAGAAATATCGCCAGCCCACAATTGTTAATGTAAATCTGTGGAAATTAAAGTGTCATGTGATTTCTGTGCTGCCACACCTCAGCGCTCTGCAATGCTGACCGACGTGTTGCCGCCTGAAATCCAGTCTGACCAGATACTCGGACCCATTGAGTCACCTCATCCATAAAGACAACACACATTTACGCAAACACGTCCTCATTGTGGAGGTGAGAAGAGTCTGAGGCCGTCTGGAGGGTAAGGCACATGGGAGCAGTTAAGCTTAATGATGTTCAATTACAGCAGACTGTTTGTGCATTGCAGCAGAAGTGTCTCAACGTATAATTGGTTGCGTCTTCGCCTCCCTTCATCGCAACAGATTGTCTACACAGAAACATGTCTCCTTTAGGAGCAGGGTCTTGACAAAAGTAAAGTCGTCTTGCCCTTCCTGTTTTGTGTAACCTGTTCAGTAACCTACATTGAGGCATGAAGGGGAAAACAAACGTTCTCAAATTACCGGAAACTCATATGGAGCACATTTACGTCAATATACGTCACACCACCACCAATGCCCTCGGGAAAAGACACACAAGAAGCATCCACGGCCTTTCAACGTGTCAAGAAAGAGCTCTCACAGTACCGGGCGGGGCCGGAACAAGTACTCATGTCCTTTAACTTCAGTAAAAGTAGCAAAACAACAGGTAGAAGTCTGCAATTAACATTTTACTTAAGTAAATAAGTACTAACAGCAAAGTAAACAATCCAAAGTGCAGCCATTATTCAGAACTCCTTTCATAGGGTTATTACTTTTTGTAGTATTGACAGTTTTTTTTTTTAAATATTTGTAACATTTACTGTAGTTTTTAAAACTAGTGCAAGACAAAAGACAGCAATATGCAAAATTATTATAGATATATTATTTGTTTAATATAGGAATTCAATTAATCTGATCAATTTTTTACCTGATACGTTAGGTAAACTTATTCTAAAGGATTTACAGGTGGAATTATAAAGAAATACCAGAATTTGTAAACAAGAAAGTGAAAATGAAGAGATGCAATTCAATAATTTCAATTAATGACAGTATTTAAGTTACAAGAGCACTTTAGTAAAGTGACTTTTTGAGGATGATATTTGATTATTACAGTGAGTTTTTCTACCTAAAATTGAGCAAAACTCTGCCTTTCTCATCCAGTTTGATAACAAGGAACAAGTTTGAACTCTGAGGTGTGGCACATTACTTATAAAACTCAATGTGTCAGGCATGTACTGCCCTCTACTGCTCTGTCACTAAAACTACAGCTCATGGAGAATCAGCCCTTCAGGTTCTACCACGAGAACATGTCGAGGAACCCAAAAACAGAGAGGGAGAGAGAGAAAAATAACTGAGAAACTAACAGTGGCTGAGATTAAAAGACTACAATCCTGTTAAATCTAATGAATCTAATACTAAGGAACAAAAAAATAATAAAAGTGATGTGGTTGATATACTAGTGTCTTAGGCGTGGTGTCTTCCTTGTTGTCAGTGCTTTGGGAGGAGTGAGTCAGTACCCAACATTTCCACCTGAGGTCATCCTTGTTGCACAAGATCTAAAAGTTGTTTGTTTAGGTAAATAAAAGTGTTTTTCTAGTGTCAGCATTTTGGTGATTAACTCAAGAACAGCATATCAATGTGTGACCAACAGAATCAGCTGAGCGGTGACTCAATCCAGCCTCCCACCAGCTGATAAAAACTACATTTTGTAAAAATGAGACGACATGTCGTGAGATGAATAATGCAAACAAGTTTATGAAAAGTAATGCGAGGGTAAATATGCAAAGACTGCCTTCAAAGCCTCGGCTGGGATTGGTATCCTACAATTTACACTCACACCTACAATCTAACAAAAGGTAAAGATAAATACACCCGGGGCGGATCTTGTGTGTTGTGTAAATATATACTTAAAGCTCACAACACCGACATCCTTTAAAGGTGGGATTAGCCAGACATATAGGCGCGGTCGTCAGATAATATATATAAATAATTTGCTTTTTTTTCACATTGCAAAGACTAAAAAAGGGGAAATTGGTCAACAGTCTCTCAAGACTCATCCCAACTTGACAAAATTTACTGACATCTGGATTCAAAAGTAGCCAAGTATTTCTGTCTATTTTTCTGCCAACTGCTGCTTGGGGGAAACCTCAGCAGCCTGTAACGTGTTGACTTATTGGCCAGACTGCCATCTGAAATAATCCACTTTTCCTCAGAGTACAAACACCCACAATCCTCCTGGTCAGATGTAAAACCTCGGTATGTAATTATCTACATTTGTGAATCACTCGTCTGTCACAAACAACTATTTCTGTAAATGATTTGCAGGCTAAGAGTCCAAGTTATCACCTGAAAGTATAAAAAAAAAAGCAGCCAGGATGGGAACATGCAGTAGTTCCAGCTCAAAAGGGTGTGGTTTGAAATAGAAGACTGAAACAACAGAGCTCCGGGGGATCCATAGGACAAAAAAATGGACTACAATAGCCTGAAAACACAATAGCACAAGTAGAAATGTCCATTATTGTGTGGCCCAGCACTGCAGACCTTCTATAGAAGTGGAATTTGAGACTTGGGCAAAGCCTCAACTGTTTCTAAGGTGAGGAATGTCTCATGCAATAGCTAGCAGGTTGGGACATGATTCAGTCTTTTAATAACGTCTGGAAAACAACAAAAAAAAACGAACGTCCTCGGCTCGTACCACAAACAGGCTGCCTCACCCCAACCTGCAATAACACAGCATTAGAGTAAAGCCTGGGATGTGCACAGAGTTGGTAAACACAGCAAAACTCTGCAGCTATTTTGTTGGAACTGTGGGAATAAAACTCATTGTGTTGTGGAGGTAGTTAAAAACAGGATGAAATGAGATTTTAGGGCTGCAATTGTTCTCGAATAACCACTTCTTCTATAAAATGCCAGACACTATTCAAAGAGACCAAGGCGGTGTCTTTGAATCTCTCGTTTTATCCGACCAACAGTCCAAAATATTCCGTTTACGGTCAGATAGGATGAAGAAAACCAGCAAATCCTTACGATAAACTGAAATTGCAGAATGTTTTAAGATTTTCCCTTGAAAAGTTAGCGAAATGATTAATCAGTGTTCAAAATAGTTAGTTTTCAGTCAGTCGACTAATCATTTCAGATCCAATTGATTCAACTGTTTATCAGTTGCTTTTAGTTAACTATTTCAACTGTTTATCCATTACTTTTAGCTAACTATGTCAACTGTTTCCTTAGCTTAGGCTTATTTTTTTTACCAGCTACTTCCACTGTTTATTCGTTATTTTAGTTAACTATTTCAACTGTTTCCTTAGCTAACCGTTCGTTAGGCTATTTTTAGTTAACTATTTCAACTGTTTTGTTAGCTAACCGTTCATTAGGCTACTTTTAGTTAACTATTTCAACTGTTTCGTTAGCTAACCGTTCATTAGGCTACTTTTAGTTAACTAACTGTTCATTAGGCTACTTTTAGTTAACTATTTCAACTGTTTTGTTAGCTAACCGTTCATTAGGCAACTTTTAGTTAACTAACTGTTCATTAGGCTACCTTTAGACAACAACTTCCACTGTTTATCAGTTCCTTTTAGCTAACTACTTCAACTGTTTTGTTAGCTAACCGTTCATTAGGCTACTTTTAGTTAGCTAACCGTTCATTAGGCTACTTTTAGTTAACTATTTCAACTGTTTCGTTAGCTAACCGTTCATTAGGCTACTTTTAGTTAACTATTCCAACTGTTTCGTTAGCTAACCTTTCATTAGGCTACTTTTAGTTAGCTAACCGTTCATTAGGCTACTTTTAGTTAACTATTTCAACTGTTTTGTTAGCTAACCGTTCATTAGGGTACTTTTAGTTAACTATTTCAACTGTTTCGTTAGCTAACCTTTCATTAGGCAACTTTTAGTTAACTATTTCAACTGTTTCGTTAGCTAACCGTTCATTAGGCTACTTTTAGTTAACTATTTCAACTGTTTCGTTAGCTAACCGTTCATTAGGCTACTTTTAGTTAACTATTTCAACTCTTTCGTTAGCTAACTATTCATTAGGCAACTTTTATCAAACTACTAGTTATCCATTATTTAGCTAACTACTTCCGCTGTTTATCAGTTAATTTTAGCTATAACTATTTCCCCCATTATTTTGTAACCATTTCAAACATATTTGAATCTCAAATGACTTGTCAAATGAGTTCACTAGCTAAGTGCTATTATCAACTAAAACACACCCTACTAGAAGCCAGGAAAAGAAAGCATAGGCTATATCGTGATATGATAATGACCAAAAACACATTTTAATATTTAATCTCAAATCACATTGTTGTAACGATTAGTCACACAAAAGGTGTTCACATCGTGTTTTGGGCCCCCTGCTCTGCCCTGCCCCCTAAACCATGTGAATACATCCCTGGTAACGTTATACTGAGTGAACACACCCAGTCAAACAACAGCCTGAAGCTCAAACAGCCTTAAACACTGAGCACACCCAATAAATGTAAAAAAACACACAGGCACACTCTGTGACGCACACTTCACCCAAATCACCCCAAAGAAAGCCAATTATTAAAGTTTTTTTAGTCCAACAAAACTTTAATTTGGCAGTTTCTGATCCATCTGATACTATTATGTAGTCATATTATTTCTTTATAATAATCTTGTCTCTAAAGGTGGAGGCTTCAGATAAGCCCAGTGGGTTTTTTCCCCTCTTCTTGCACTTTATATTATTCATTTATTTCTTTTGTTATGTTGTATAGTCTTAAATTGTGCAAAATAAATAAACAAATAAACAAATAAATGTATTTAAAATAAAATATATTTAAAAAAAAAATGAGAATGGAAAAAACTCCATGTAGCATTATCTAGATATCTAACATAATCTAATAGTCTAATTTGCAAAAATGTCATTTCTGAACACAGAATTAGTGCAGACTGGTGTTTCTTCAGGGAACCTCAATAAAACACAGCCACACCAAACTTCATGTAAAAAAAAAAAAGTAGATTTTCTCGTCTAAAATAAAGAAAATGAGATAATGGAAAATCTCCATGTAGCATAATCTAATAATTTAACAATCTTATCATCCAATTTGCAAAAATGTCGTTTCTGAACACAGAATTACTGCAGACTGTTGTTCTTCTTGGAAAACCAGCCTCAATAAAACACAGCCACACCAAACTTCATGCAAAAAAAGGTAGATTTTAGGGGAAAAATTCAAACATTTTCTCTGAAATATGAGACTGTTCTGTTTTTATAAATTATATTTTAGAGGAAAGTTTTACAAGTAACTCTGTAAAATGATGGAAAAACATTAATTTTATATGTCATAATCAATTTAAGGGTATTTTTTACTCACCCACTGCAAAGCAGAATCCGATAGCAACAAGCTGGAGAATAATTCTGTTCATCTTGGATGGAAAAAAGGAGTAAAGGAATAAAGTTATATGACTTTCAGGAGATGCTTTTTGCCTGTGAAGGACGTCTCAGACCGTTATAATGATTTGTGATCAAGCAGCAAACGTTTTTCCTCCATTTATAATCTTGCACCTCCCATCCAAACGTCACCGTTATCCAATCGGATCAGAGGACGTCTCCAGGAAGTCCACCCAGTTCTCTTTATTCCCTATAGCTCTCCCACCTGTGTGACTCACAGAGGTATAGGGGGATATATTACATCCCAGCAGGGAGGGAACAGGTGTGGGAAAGCTGGGAAAAATAGGGGAAATGGTGATTTTATTTAACCCCTCATGTGTCATCACAATATATGGATTTATAATGTTTTGGTGGTGCTGGAAAGTGTATTTGTTTTGTTTATTTATTTTTTCACAATTTAAGACTATACAACATAAACAAAAATAAATTAATAATATACAGTACAGGAAGAGGCAAAAAAAAACACTGGGCTTATCTGAAGCCTCCACCTAGAGACAAGATTAATAAGAAGATTATTATAATATAATA